>VXBP01000037.1:62634-101780 GCA_013400115.1 Rhinopomastus cyanomelas | reverse complement strand
TGATTCTATGGTGCTTTGGCAAAATCGTTAGGGTACAGCTTGCCATTTCAGCTCACTGACTTACAGAGGGACTTAGCTGAAGAAATGCAAAGCTGAACCCCGTGCCCTTGCTGCAGTCAGGCCCCACTGATTGAAAGGGGCTATTTACCCAAAGGCACATGAAGGATGCAGGTGCTCTTGCTGATCCATAAGCTGGGACACTTACCCACTCTCTGAGGGGCAGCACAAGAATAAACCAATTAGCGTGCAGATCTACGAAGATGAAGCATAAAAATAAAACTACTCCAAACCTGCTATTATTGATCGTGGGAAAGATCTGAAGAACAGGAGCACTTTGCACAATCAGTATCCAATAGTGATTGTGAAAAGGTAATTGCTCAATTAGCCCAGCTCTCTAATCCATTAATTTTCATCTTTGCCAACTGAGCCACACTGGATTCAAAGACATCGTTCAAAGGCCCCTCAGTTCCAGAACGACAAAGAACTGCCAGAGAAAGTCCAGTGCGGAGCCACAAAGATGACAAAGGGAGTCAAACACCTCCCTGTGAGGAAAGGCTGAGGGAGCTGGGCCTCTTCAGCTTGGAGAAACGGAGACTGAGGGGTGACCCCATGAATGTTGATAAATATGGGAAGGGTGGGTGTCAGGAGGATGGAGCCAGGCTCTGCTCAGGGGCACCCAATGACAGAACAAGGGGTGGCAGGTGTGAGGTGGAACAGAGGAGGTTCCATATCAACGTGAGAAGGACCTTCTTCCTGGTGAGTGTGGCAGAGCCCTGGAAGGGGCTGCCCAAGGGGGTTGTGGAGTCTCCTTCTCTGGAGAATTTTAAAACCCCTCTGGCCATGCTCCTGTGCAACTGGATCTAGGTGATTCTGCTGTGGCAGGGGGATTGGACTGGGTGATCTTTGGAGGTCCCTTCCCATCCCTGATGTTCTGTGATCGGTATGATGTCTTTTTTGAATTGAATTTCCAATTGCCGGAGGAAGCCTTGAGAGTGCTGAAGCAGAAGGGTCTTTCTCTAGTCAGTAATAGATGTGGATTTAAACTCCAGCTACTGTACCTCTCACGAGGTCAGGGAGGGTGTTTGAATTGGGCCACGCTAAGACACATTCTTAGCGTGGTAATACATTCCTGACAGTGGTCAGAGTCAGATTCCCTTGAGGAAATGGGAGAAAAAACATGAAGGAAAAACAGAACAACCTACCAGTAGGCTCCTTAATTCCTCCCTACAGCATCTGCTGCTTCCTCTAAGCACAAGAGGTTGCACTTCTTACGGGCATGAAAACAGTTTGCTGTGAAAAGGTTCTCGTCACGTGCAGAGCCAAGAGAGAGTCTCCGCCTTTGCCTGAACTCTGACTGAAATCACTGCTAGAAATGAAGACTTTCTTCAAGAAGCATTAAAATCTGCTTGTTTCACAGCAACCTGTCTCTTCGCCCACCCCCAGACAGCAGTGTGATGAACCATGCCAACCCTTTCAATCTCTGCCTGTCGAGAAGCGCTTCGCTCCCAGCAAGCCCCATCCCGCCATCCCACCTAGCCAAGCACGTCCAGCCAAGTTCGCATTCCCACAGCTCCAGTTTCTCTCTCCACTCTGTAGTGCGGCTAGAAGCGATCTGCTCAAAGCTGCAAGGAAGAAAGCTGCTTGTCATGAGCACTGCAGCCTTCCTCTCTGCACAGAAGTGACATCATTCAGAATCTGAAGACGTGCTGTCCGTGTCACACTGACAGTCTGACACTCTGTGGCCCTACCATAGGAATCGAGAACAGCATGCAAGGGGTGTCCAAAGGAGCAGAACGCCCAGAGCCAGGTGCTCTCCTGTCTCTGTGCAACACCAGACGCACCCCCAAAAGGATCCCTGCCTTGAGGGCTACGTGCTCAGAGCTAAAACGCAGAAGGAACACCAGCTAGTTTGTGAAGCGTAAGAGGTTGGTCAAAAAGGGGACTGTCAAGCCTGGCTCAGAAGATGGCCAGGTTCAGCTTAAACAAACAAACACACCCAGACAGAAGCAGGTGGTTTTCAGGGCAGAATTCTTCCGAGAACCAGCAGACCTTTGAGCGGGCTCTGGGCAACACACACCACACGCTCCCAGCCCCTTCACACCCCGCAACAAACCGCCCTACTGTAGCGTCCCTCTGCATTTAACGCCCCGCTCTAGGACAGCTGAAGACACGTCTGCTCTGACGAGCTGCGAGCTGCGGTCACAGACTGCTTTTGCGAGTCTGCGGTGACAGCTAGGAAAAGCAACTCCGCTCTCGGCAAGCCCTGGTGTCCACAGCTGTGCAGGGAGGAAAAGCCCCAGGAGCAGCAAGCCCATAACGCTCGGCGAGGAAAGACCAAGGCCAGTGGCTCAGCTCCTGCGTATTTCAAGGTATTGAGGGAACCAGATGGCAAAGCCAGCAACAGAGCTGCCTGTTTAAATGCCGGAATGTCTAGTCAGCGCTCGTGCTCCGTGTGTGACTTTGTTTTACGCGGCCTCTTCAGAAGCAAACCACACAGCAGCATCAGGATGAAAAGCCAGAGATGATGAAAGACACCACGATCATTTCAAAAGGCAGAGAAGTGTCTCCAGTGAGGTCACACAGCGTCACAGCCTGCATCTCCTACAGCACCTGTGCACACGTGCAGGTGCAGTGACAACCAACTACGTTCTGCACAGTACTTCAAAGGAAGGTCCTCAAGAATCTGAGTCTCCTTCACGCACAGCAAGAAGCTCGCACTACATCGGACCACTGAGAAGAAAGACATACCTGGGCGTTGCAGGTGACGCAGCTCTCCTGGACAAGGCAGCAGGAGAATCAGATCTTCTCAGAGGAGATCCCATCCCAGATGAGGAGCCAGGTGTTGTGGCTCGCCTCTCTTTCCTTCCCTTCTCAGTCTGGAAGCACAGTCCGTTTTAGTTTCCACATTCAGGACCAACACATCAAAACACATGTTATGAACAAGACGAGATATCTGACCAGATTCATGTAACACGCATTTCAGGTAAAAGATTTTCAATATCCGCTCAAAACAGAGGGGAAGCAGCTTTTTTATTTCACATAGCCATAACCTCCCCCACTCCCTGCCACACACGACATCTCCCTGCTGAGGAAAGGCTGAGGGAGCTGGGCCTCTTCAGCTTGGAGAAACGGAGACTGAGGGGTGACCCCATGAATGTTGATCAATATGTGAAGGGTGGGTGTCAGGAGGATGGAGCCAGGCTCTGCTCAGGGGCACCCAGTGACAGGACAAGGGGCAGTAGGTGTGAGCTAGAGCACAGGAGGTTCCACATCAGTAGAAGGACCTTCTTCCCAGTGAGGGTGACAGAGCCCTGGAAGGGGTTGCCCAGGGGGGTTGTGGAGTCTCCTTCTCTGGAGATGTTTCAAACCCATCTGGGCATGTTTCTGTGCAACCGGATCTGAGGGATCCTGCTGTGGTGGGATGACTGGACTGGATGATCTTTTGAGGTCCCCTCCAATCCCTAATGTTCCACGATTCTGTGATCAGAGCCTCTATAGAAGACCTCCTGGGATGGAGGTGGTAGCACTGAGTGGAGCTCTCAGCGTCACCTACATGCTCCTGTCACACCTCTTAGATGCAAGCAGCAGTGCACCCAGGCCCCAGCGTCTGATGCAGCACTGAATCACACCTCAACAGACGCTGCACGAAGCTTTAGCTCCCGGCTCTGCTCCTCTCACTCCCATGTAACTGGCACCTACCACTGCGTGGGCCTTACGTGAACTCTACAGACCTGGCACAGGTATTTGTAGCCCACACTTGGCATTGTGTGGGCCCAGTGAAGGCGAATGACTTGCCTTTCCTCTTCTGGCAGCTACAGCGGGTCGATACTGCATCTTTTAAGCAAACAGCATGATGAACACTCACACAAAGGGTGAAGCAGTTAGCATGAAACAGCCAGTGTGCTTGGCAATGCTTCTACAATACCTGAAACTTGTGAACGAACCTGCAGGACTGGGCGGTCACACTCCGCAAAGAGTGCCAGGGATCTCAGCTCCCTGACACCAGAGGTGTTTCAAACACCAGCGCTCAGCACTGAATGGGGAGGATGACATGGAACTGCTGCTAAACAGGAGCACACAAGCACCAGCCGTGCACAAGACTTCTTTCCCACTGCTCCTCCTTACTGGTTAGCGCTTCAGGAACGTGAAGGGGGAGGTAACATCCAGAAGCCACTTTGGGTTACCCAGAAGTGAAATCAATGCCATGCAAACCTACCTGAGTAACTTCAGCTGCAGCCACCCCTTTGATGGCATCGGAAGTGGAGGGTGAGGTTGCCTTCCTTCTGTCAGCGCTTCGGGTCGGGGAAGACTTGTAGGGAGATTTAAGAGGACTAGCTGGTGCTACACGAGGACAGATATGGAACACTAAAGAGTTACAGCACAATAGCGAGAGCAAAGGGAGCAGACAGAGGGAGCGAAGGAGAGGAGAGAACAGCACACTTCATGTCAAAATGTTCAAGGCAGTTGTCACGACTTTGTTCTATTTCTTTAAGCGCTTCACAAGATCGCAGGGCGCAACCCATCCAGCGCGCTCCTGCGCGGACTTAGACGCCTCCAAAGCGGCACGTTACTGGTTTCTTACTGCCTGCTTTGAATTTTCTGCAATACAACACTGTCTTCCTCATACAGAATCACAGAACAGAGTCACAGAACATCAGGGGTTGGAAGGGACCTCGGAAGATCATCCAGTCCAATCTCCCTGCCACCAGGATTGCCTGGATCTCGTCATTAGGGATTGGAAGGGACCTCGAAAGACCATCCGGTCCAATCCCCCGGCCACAGCAGGATCCCCTAGACCCAGTTATTAGGGATTGGAAGGGACCTCAAAAGACCATCCAGTCCAATCCCCCGGCCACAGCAGGATCCCCTAGACCCAGTTATTAGGGATTGGAAGGGACCTCAAAAGACCATCCAGTCCAATCCCCCGGCCACAGCAGGATCCCCTAGACCCAGTCACACAGGAACATGGCCAGGCGGGTTTGAAATGTCTCATCACTTTCTGAATGGCCTGCGACATACTGCCTCGCGAGATGAAGCTCTGGCACCCACACACAGGACCCTTCACACAGCCACAGAGAGGAGAAGGTGCTTTACCAGGAAGACACCGCTGACGGGGGTGATGTGACCGAGTCCCGCTCTCAACCAGCCAAAGCCAGGACAGATGCTGACTCTGCTGAAGCAGGAAGGATGCTCAGACGGACAGGAATCCACACTTCCACATCACTTCTTCCACAGCACTTCCAGAGTTACTAGAGGCACTCTGATAACATTTCTTACAAAGCAGTCTTTGCTTGCCTTGAAGTCTACCTGGGCCTGTCTCCGGCCAACTTCCCAGCGAGCTGGCAAAACTGCTCCAAACCAAAGTGCTGCTGAAGAATTTGCACTACAGCTGTAAAAACCAACTGGGTCTGTGTCCAGCAACAACTGTCAGTCACAGTTTCTTGACTCAGAGTGACATTGGTAATGGCCGGCCCTACAAGAAAAGCCTTCGATTGAGGGTCACAGTTTCTAGGCTTCTAGAAAATGCAGGAGCAGAGCAACTTTGGCCCCAGCATAATGGGATGAGGCACATCATGAGCTGCTGAAAGCGAAGAACTCTCTTCCTGATCAGAAAGCTCCCTCCCTCAGTGCTTTTGCTGGCAATCACTGACAGAACCATCAGAGCAGCGATGCCCTTTGCAGCCTGTGCCACGGCCAGATTGCCTTGTGAGGAAAGGACAGATCCAGAGAGCTTGTTCCCAGAACCAGGCTCCTGCTTCAGCTCAGGGGGAAAGCACTCAGCAGGCCAAACCTCGTGAGACATGCCGGGGTGCTGCTCCAAGGATGCTGCGATGGAGACAGATGGAGCCGGACATTCACAAATTGAATGAGTGGGCAAGGAAAAGGAGCGTCCCCACTGATTTCTCCAGGAACGCACACAACACAGACAATGACACCTGCACGTGGCCCCAGTGAGTCACCTCCAAAGTCTAAGTAGAATGGACTGATCTGACTATAAGCTGGGCTTTGCTCAGTCTCAGCAGTAGCAGATTCTTGAGCCGTGACCAAACCGGTAACTTCCTTACGGGCCAAGTACTATGCGGCAACAGCCCTGCTTCCAGCAGATACTGCTGGTACTGTATGAGCGACGGAAGTCATCTCAGAGCCCTTCACTACCACTGACCTTATGGCTGCAACACACAAAGGGAAGCAGGGTCACACTGCAGCTCATCTTGAACAGCTTTGGATTGCAGGCACAAGCGTGGGACTTGAACCCGTCTAAACCACAGTGTGTGAAAACGCCCCTCGGAAAGGTGGGTCGGGTGTTGGACCATCTAACAGGTTCTGTCCTGAGAGAGGAAAGCATCTCTTCTGCAGACAGGCACGTGGGTACGGGGCGGGCATTTGTGGTTCTGTTTCTGACAGTCAATTACCTGTTCAGCTCCTGCCCTTCTTTCAGCAAACACTGTGAAGCAGGCGCAGTTCTGTAAGGGCAGCTGGTCAGCAGCCGAGCGATCACCCTGGGAGCGAGGCAACACCTGCTCCGTGTGTGTTTGCAAAAGAAGGGTTGTACTCCACTTCCAGTTTCTGACAGGAACAGTAACTAGCACCCCTCATTTTTAGTTTCTTAGAGAAAAGTAAAGTCCTGAACCTAACACTCTCCAAGCAGTGCCGCTGAGCTGCTCCATAGCTGCACACACGCAGGCAGGCGCAGACATACACTTACAGTCACAGAATGAAGGCTAAAATGTCCTTTAACAGCAAAGAACTGCAACTCTGATAAAAATAATTAAGGCTTAGGCAGTGCACTGGGACCTCTGTTCTCCATCCTGTCTGTGTGTGAAAGGGGGTGACGTTAATATCTGCAGTAGAGCCTCTGAGAGGTGTCACACACTGGGCTGAAAGCTGCTTCTGAAATAAACACGCTCACGTTTCCGCCTGTTTTAGTTACACTGGTAATTCAGTTCAGGGTTGGTTGGTTTGTTTGTCGACTACATCCTTTTTAAAAAGAAGTCAGGCCCCCCCGTTCCAGAAGGAGACAGAGCTGCTGGAGAGCCAGCACACAGCCACAGAGACGACAGAGTAGACCAGCTCCCTGGTGAAGAAAGGCTGAGGGAGCCGGGGAAAAAAGGAGACTGAGGGGTGACCCCATGACTGTTGATAAATATGTGAAGGGTGGGTGTCAGGAGGATGGAGCCAGGCTCTGCTCAGGGGCACCCAAAGATAGGACAAGGGGCAGCAGGTGTGAGCTGGAACACAGGAGGTTCCACACCAACAGGAGAAGGACCTTCTTCCCGGTGACGGTGACAGAGCCCTGGCAGGGGCTGCCCAGGGGGGTTGTGGAGTCTCCCTCTCTGGAGACATTTCAAACCTGCCTGGGTATGTTCCTGTGTGACTGGATGTAGGGGATCCTGCTGTGGTGGGGGGTTGGACTGGATGATCTTTCAAGGTCCCTAATGTTCTGTGATTCTGTGAACAGGACAGACAGGTTAACCCGTTTTTCCGTCACCTTCCAAATGTGCTGCTCTCACAAACAACTTCGTTCATCCTGACTTGGCACTGTCACGGAGACAGCCCCTTTGGTTCAGAGTCCTCCATTTCTTTCAGCAGCTACTCAAATGCAACCAAAACCATCCTTAACAGTTTGAAAGTCAGCCCATCGTTACCTGGGTTATTGTACTGCTCAGAAAGCATTAAAGTGCTTCTGCTTCTGGCTAAGGATGCCTGTGTGGGAGTCAGCAGTCGAGAGACAAGAAAGTTTTCCATTGGACTAAGGTGCATGCGGTGAGCTGAAGGATGGGAGCAAACAAAATCCAGTGTAAAATGCTATGAAAGAAAACAACGTGACATCAAAATAACCGAAACAAAACGATGGCATGATGACATGAAATAAAAGAAATCCTGACGCGTTTGAGATACAAGATTGCAGAAGGTGAGCTTCACTCTAGCTAAAAACCAAAAAAGGCTTCTAACTCTTCATCACTTGAAATTCCTTCCGCACCCGCGCAATAAATGCTCGAAGGTGAAGTCTGCGCTGCCCTTTGCTCTTACGGAGAGGCGTGCTCCGTTCCGTAAATGGTTGCTTCCATGGCTCAGCATGAAAAAGACTTTCTTCCCCAGCAGAACATCGAGGTGAAGCACCAGCTATGAGAGCACAGCTACCTGCTGCCCTGCCAACTGCTCTGGGACTGCATTGAAAATCTGCAGCCTCACCACCTTACGTAAGTCCTATCTGTACAGCACGGCCCGCGTCCCTTCCCACTCCACAAGGCAGCACCCACTGTGCAAGACAGACATTTATAGCTGCTCCTGCCACAGGCACAGGCTCATATCACCCTCTCCCATCATGACCTCAGCTCAGCGACACTGTGCTGTAACTGAGAGATTTGGAATGGTATGCAAAGCTACCTTCTGTTTCCCTCCAGAAACAAGCCTGCCGCAGCCTGCCGCGCCACTACAGCTTGTGTCATTAGAGTTCAAAAACAAAGGAGGGAGAGGATGCAGGACACGCAGAACAACCCAAAAGCATCCCGAGTTTACAGTGGGATAAACCCTCTGGTCCTCTCTGTAGTATGTAGTCACTGCTAATCCCACAGGATGATAATCTTTTGCTGGTCCTCTCATGGACCACAGTTTCAAATCACATTAAAGGGTTCTGCAGCTCTGGTCATTAGACTGGAGTCTCCCAGGCGGGTCACTGCCTATGGTGTATCAGGTCTCACTGCCAGGCCACATGTTTGCTTTGCTTTTTATCCACTGCCTGCCAGCCAGTTTGCAGGCTATACAGGCAGAGAAAACTGCTGCAGCTGCAGCAACCCTGCAGCTTACTTACAACTTACAACCCTGGGGGCTGGGAGTACCAAAAAGAATCAGTAAAAAGCCCCACATCTGTTGCTGGACCAGGATCTCCAGCCCGGAGCACTGTCTTGGGACAGGCTGCAGAACCATGGCACTGTAATAACTGAGAGCCCCTCAAAAGTTCCAGCTCTCGAGTGACAGCCATGAGAGAGCAGCACATCTCCGCGGACCAGAAGAACGGCTTTAAGCAGAAGGAGAGTTTACGCCGGTCTCCTACCAGCACAGTCACTTGCCTCTGTCAGGGGAGTGTGTTATTGCCGCAGTGGAGGAGGAGAGGCGCTTACTGATGGGCGACTCCGTTTGCTTTGGCAGGTTCATTGTAGAAGCTGAAAGTTTGTCACACGCTGCAGAGAGACGCAGGGAGAGATTGGTAGTCATGTCACAGCGTTGGTAACCTGCCCGAGCTCACCTCGTGTTTGCACAGGTGGCCCCTGCCCACACAAGCTCTGTCTGGCTGCTGGCGAGCGGGTTTCCTACGAGGAGCTCTGGGATGCAACTTTGCTGCTTGTGGATTTCACGTGCCAGTTCAACAAGGGCCTGTCTTCTGCACTGCCACAGGCCAGCGATCACGTGCCAGCTCTGCGTGAGCAAAGCTGTTGGAACACGGGCTGCTCAATCGCAGCACAAGCAGAAAGTTACCTACAGAGAGCAAACTGCACAGCGACAGCCTGGGACGCCTCCTCTCAGCTCCCCCTCCCTTCTGCTTTTGGTCTGGAAGAGCTGCAGCAGCTCTCAGGTGTCACGGTGATGTTACTTCTCCCTAAGTTTGCAGGATGAGAACTTGCCGTGCAGTGACTGGCGTCGCACCAGGCACTTGCCTTGACCTCCTTGTGCCCGAGACCGCTAAACACTCAGAGCAAAAAGTGCAAACCCCTCTTTGGTCCTAACTTGAGTTTCCTTTTCCCTTCTGAAACACCTTTTGAACACAGAACTTGTTCCCCACCTAGATATTCACCTGAATGACAGAAAAGGGCTTGTTGGGTATGACCGCAGTGCACCGAGGGTCATGATCACTGCAGGGAGCTCGGCAGCTGAAAACCAGAGGAGCTCTTCCCTTAAAACTGCATTTTCTTTCTTTCAAAAGAATCAGCTCTGTGGCTGCAGCCAGAGCTGTGGAGCCATCTCTGCAGCCCCTGGTGCTGCGCTGCATTCCCCTGCCACGCCGAGTGGACATCGCCTCAGCGGGGTCTGTAAGGGTTGCCTCCACCGACTACAGCAAACAAGACAGCTGCTCCACTGGCTCATTTCAAAATGCAGGTCTGGTGCTGGCGGTGCTGCAGAACGCCAGCTGCACGGCCAAACCTCTTGGTGCCTAAGCTCCAGTGGCACAAAAACATTGATGATGCACAGAAAGAAACGATCGTGGGACTTGATGGCCCCAAGGGTCTTTTCCAACCCAAATGAGTCTACGACTCTAAGGACAACAGAAATATTAGTAGTGAGAGAGATCTGTGGGCAGGACGTTCACTGTGTGTTCTGCAGGATGACTGTTCAAGTCCAGCTCCTCCTTTGGGAGGAGAGGAGTGAGCTGGATCTTTTCGAGAGATGCACAGTCTGCATCTTTTCAAATGCCAAGTGCACATTTGTAATCAACGTGGTGACTCCTGCATGTCAATGTTGGAGGAGTCACCTCTCACGGTCCTTTCAGAGGAGCACTGACCTAAGAAAATGTAACCGGACGACACAGAAGAACCAAACCCCAACCGCCCAGACGACGTCACCCGCTTGAGACTGGTACAAAACCAGCTGGGCCAAAAATCTGCCGCCGCAGGTTGGAAAGCACAACAGGGCTGGCTGCACCAAACGTGCTGGACAAGACACTGCACAGCAGGGCTTCTGGAACGCAAAAAGAACCGTTCCGAGGAAGCAGGGTCCCCGTGACACCTTTTCTCCTGCAGTTTTTCTCAACAGCCCCCGACGTGTGCACGAGGACCATCAAAGGAAAGCACAGCTCTAGTGACAAACACACACGAATACACAGAGCGCCCGCAGAGCTGACAGAGGTGAGAATGGGAGCAGCGGGGGCTGGCGGTTAGTGAGAAGAACCGTGCAACGCCCCTCGTGCGCTGGAACGCGAGGCATGCACTGCTGCACCGCGGCAAAAGCAAAAGCAAATGAAAGGCTTGGGCCAGGCCGCTCAGGGCGATGCCCTACGGCACCGGCCAGAAACCACAGGCAAACAGTGGTGAGGAAGGGCAAGACCAGGGGATGCATTAGAACACTTAGACACGAGACAGGATGGACTGTGATTCGCTGAAATACCATTGAAGGAACCAGCAGGAGCAGCAGAGGTCACAGTGTCTGGAGGAAGGGTGTTGGCAGCTAAACCTAGAACAGGGGGTGGGGTATTTTCTGATTCACCTACACGGCAGAGAGATCAGAGCAAAAAGAGGTGAAAGCAATTACAGAGTGAGCTGGGGAAGGCAGAGCCCAGCATCACAAACCGTTCCTTCTCCGAGTACAAAAGGCTTCTTAGCACACAAGTAATTTCCCAGCTTTTTTGAGGCATGCTGCAAGAACTACGGTGCGAGCCCGAGCTGTCCTTTTGCAGTCCAGTGCGTTCACAGGCTGCTTTAGCAGAGTCACTGCCACATGCCGGCGCGGCTCCAGCAGGCATGCTTTGCCCCACCGTGCCAGTCCGCTCGAGCCTTGCACACCGGCACAGGCGGTGTGATCTCCCACGGAAAGCACGGCTCTTCTCGAAACAGAAAAGCGGTAGGAGATTGACTATGTCATCGAAAGAACTTGTCTGAGAGCCAAATCACAAAGAGGAGCAACTACAAGTACGTTGGGGAAAACACTAAGTGGAACCGGCACGTGCAGCAGAGCCACCTCCAGGTTCCCAGCTGCGTGTCACAAGCACCAAACACACACAAATGATCTTTTCCAAGGCTCAGCTAAGACTCGGTCCTCTGGCAAAGATTAGTGCGGGGGACAAGAACAAGGCAGAGAGCAGACACCCCGCTTCCAGCACACAGCACCCTCCAAACAGATGCTGGTTACCGGCATGAAAAGGACCTGTGTTCCTCAAGTGGGGACTGACCTCTGTCCCCCAAAGGCATTAGAAAGAGGAAGCCTGGCAAGCAATTACAAAGCACTTCTGCATGCCCCAAGGTGGCAGCCGCTGCACCTCCACCCTAACGAAGAAACGCACCATCCTCCCCACTGCTACAGCCTCATGCACTCTGCACTTCCAGATCTGCAATGCAGGCAGCCCGCTGCACTTACCGTCTCTGCCTCCTGAGCCTGCAGCCAGCGCTCCTCCCCACGACCACCGCTTCTGCTTCTGTTCCAGCTGCTGGCTGCGTTCAAGGGACCGGCGCATCATGGCTTCTAAGCGCTCCTGGTTAGACCAACAGAGAAGCAGAAACCCAATCTGACACGAGTTCTTTGGAGGCTTTCTCCCCCTCCTTCTGAAAGCATGCTAAAAATACACGGCTCCCCTGTTGCTCCACACGAGGCGGCTCCAGGACCTTGTGCACAGTAAAAGCAAAAGGGCTGAATAGGGAGGTACCAGCTGCTACCCACCCACCTCCAGACCGGAGTGTCCTTTGTCTGCACAAAGCCACCGAGGTCACTATGGAGGCCTAAGTGAATGACACAGGTTGCATCACCGCCCAGCATCTGCTCCTGCTGCTGAGGCTGCTGCTGTGCTCTGGCCTTAATTTGTGTGAGAATAATGCTCGGCAAGCATTAACTCCTTCTGGGCTGCACAGACCTCAGGATCTTCTCCTGAGCACAGCCAAGCTGCCGCAACGCCAGTGGCTCCTCCTAGCCGCACAGAGGAACGACCGCTTCACACCCACAGCAGGTTACTCTGCAGGATGACAGGGGTATTTCTTTATTTCTTTCTACGAATCCGCCCTCCTTTTGCCTGCTCTCTCACTTATTGTCTGGGCATTTTGGGACTCTGCATTTCATTTCTTCCCTCTAAGGCCTTTTCTAGTGTGTGACTGGATCGTGCTGGTCTGAGATGTTTCCCCCCTGCCACCACCCCCACATTCCTCTCCAGGGCTGGAGGAATTCTCTTTGCAGATGAGGAACAACAAGGAAGTTTATTTCCCTCCCCAAATCCTGCTCTGCCTTTAGTTTTTCCTCCTCCCGGTACCTTGTCTACATCTGGCAACCTCTTTGCCCTCACATTCCAGCATCCCAACTCCTACTGCAAAACGTGAGTCTACTCTTACTGCCTCCAACTCCTGCTCCAATGGTTTTCAGCCCTTTGATCCCATTTATGGTCCTACTACTACTTTTGCAATGTCTTTCTGGTCTAGTACAAGGCTCCTACTCTATTCACTTCAAACTCCTGACACTGCAGGCTTCTGCAGTTCCATCACAACCCTTTCCATTCCTCTCAGTCCCTCTTTCCCTGCTCTGTCTCCTTTGATAGCTCCAATAACCGTGTGGAAAATCACTCCCATATCTCTTGGCCAGATCACCGTCTCTCACCGATTCGCTCTGTCCGTGGAGGCTTCCTACTGCCCTGCTCCCAGACAGCTCACCACAGAATGTCAGTCTGTGCGCAAGTGTGACTCCTTTGGCTCTGCGCCAACGTGAGCCCATTGCCTTGGGCAGGGTTCCTCCAGCAGACCAGATTCCACCAGGAGCACCTCCAGCAACCACCACACCCAGAACTGTTATGCACCTACCTGCACACCTTGTGTCACCTTCCTGGGGCTCTGTCTACAGTCACCAGCTTTCTACACCAGCAGACATCCTCTCACCATCTTCTGCTTAACTGCAATACACGTCTCTGAAGAATCGAGTCTCCTACTGTGACGCTCAATAATTTATTTCTGACCTCATTTTCTCTCCATCTCGTCCAGCACTGCTGCTACCAATTCTCCATCACTCTCAACAGCAAGCTGCTACCTTTTGTCTTTAAGCTTTTTCTTCTCCAGTTTACTGCAAACCACTTGCACCACAAAGCCTTCTGTTCTGTGGCCCCCGCCACAAAGAGTGGTGACAGGCAACTGGCACATGTGCCCCTTCATCATCCTCAGCCACCCCGTCCCTGCTGCCTCTCAGCCCAGTGACCCAGCCTGCTGTTACCAAGTCTCCCTTTTGGCCACGTGCTTTGAGGTTTCACTGCAGCTTTGCCTCCCTTTTGTGTCTCTAGCTCACGGCAACGTCATGCAGAGGCCACTGAAAGCAGACAGCTGCTGCTCGGCCCTCCCTCTCCTCTTCCCCTCCTTCTGGCTAGCCAGTGCCATCGGCGTCCAGGCAGGCGTCCAGGCAGGCACGCGAACCTGCACCCTGCCTCTTTCCTCCTCCTGTCTCTCAGTGTAAATGCATAAAGAAAGTGCCACCAAGCTTCAGCACAGCCTCTTCTGCCACAGTGCAGAGGACACCAGCTTTGAACAGCCCAACTCTTCACGTCCACACTGTCAGCTTGACACGACAGCAATCTGCAGACTCTGGAGTCCAAAGTCTCTCCCCTCTGCTTCAGTTTAGCAGAGTCTTCCCTCCCCTACTGTTGCTACTGGATGGTGCCATTTCCACATCCAAAGCCCATGTGCACTGGCTCTATGCTTCACACGAGCACCTTTTGCTTTGAACTTCCCGCTTCCCAACGCTTCTGTCTGAGTCCCCTTCCTGTAGGTCCTTCTTCCAAACCCAGCTGCTGTGGTTTCCAAACCTCATCACCAGTTCCCAGCAGGCTGCTGCTCTACTTTCTCTGTCCAGCATCTCGCCCCAAACAGACCTTTCTACCCACAGCCTTCGCCAGGGAAGGCCACCCTCCCATGTCTCTCATTCAAGGATGAGAGCCACCTTTACAGACACCCTTTCCTTCCATGTGCAGTGAGTACTGTTGCACGCCGATCAGAAAAGAGATGACGGGAACACTGGAGTCCCAATTACCTCGGTGGTTCATGTCTGCTCATGTGGCTGCACTGCCGCCTGCAAACCACAGCACACGCTTACCCCACCTGCCATGGAAGTGCTGGTTGGGCAGTAACGCGTTAGAGTACAGAAGCCTGGTTTTTCATGCATGTTTGGAAGCCTGGGCTGCTGTGATCTGAGGTGGAAACCCTGCTGTGGAAAGGGCCACTCACTGCCATTGGCAGCAGGCCTTTTGTGTAGGCACTGTGGAGCATAATCACGACGCGGCGGGCAGCCCTGGGGATACAGCCTACACAACGAACATGACAGAGGGCGTGTTCTGCAAAGAAAGGATCAAGGATCCGTGTTGCCCAAGAACAAGTTCTCACAAAGCCAAAAAGCCAGAGAAGACAGCAGGATGACTATGAGCCAGCAATGTGCTCTTGTGGCCAAGAGGGCCAACAGCATCCTGGGGTGGATCAGAAGAGGGGTGGTTAGCAGATCAAGAGAGGTTCTTCTCCCCCTCTACTCTGCACTGCTGAGACCACATCTGGAGTATTGTGTCCAGTTGTGGGCCCTCAGTTCGAGAGGGATGTGGAGCTTCTGCAGGGAGTCCAGCAAAGGGCAACGAGGATGATGAAGGAGGTGGAGCACCTCCCTGATGAGGAGAGGCTGAGGGAGTTGGGTCTCTCTAGTTTGGAGAAGAGAAGACTGAGGGTGACCTCATTAATGTTTATAAATATTTGAAGGGTGGGTGTCAGGAGGATGCAGGTGGGCTCTTCTCAGTGTCATGTAGTGATAGGACGAGGGGCAATGGTTGTAAGCTGGAACATAGGAGGTTCCACATCAACCTGAGAAGGAACTTCTTCACGGTGAGGGTGACGGAGCACTGGAACAGGCTGCCCAGGGGGGTTGTGGAGTCTCCTTCACTGGAGATGTTCAAGACCCGACTGGATGGGTTCCTGTGTGACTTGGTTTAGGTGATCCTGCTGTTGCAGGCGGATTGGACTGGATGATCTTTCGAGGTCCCTTCCAATCCCTAATGATTCTATGATTCTGTGATTCTATGACAACAAGGAAGCAGAGCGCACACAACTCTTGCATTCAGAATTTGGTCTGTGAATAACATTAAACATGACCAAGCATCCCTTAGAATCACTGAGGCTGGAAAAGACCCCCAGGATCATCAAGTCCAACCATCATAGAATCATAGAATCACTACGGATTGGAAGGGACCTCGAAAGATCATCTAGTCCAATCCGCCTGCAACAGCAGGATCACCTAAACCAAGTCACACAGGAACCTGTCCAGTCGGGTCTTGAACATCTCCAGAGAAGGAGACTCCACAACCCCCCTGGGCAGCCTGTTCCAGTGCTCCGTCACCCTCACCGTGAAGAAGTTCCTTCTCAGGTTGATGTGGAACCTCCTATGTTCCAGCTTACAACCATTGCCCCTTGTCCTATCACTACATGACACCGAGAACAGCCCAGTGCCATCCTCCTGACACCCACCCCTCAAATATTTGTAGACATTAATGAGGTCACCCCTCAGTCTCCTCTTCTCCAAGCTAAAGAGACCCAGCTCCCTCAACCTCTCCTCATAAGGGAGGTGTTCCACCTCTCTTATCATCTTTGTTGCCCTACGCTGAACTCTCTCCAGAAGCTCCACATCCCTCCTGTACTGAGGAGCCCAGAACTGGACACAATACTCCAGGTGTGGTCTCACCAGGGCAGAGTAGAGGGGGAGAAGAACCTCTCTTGATCTGCTAACCACCCCTCTTCTAATCCACCCCAGGATGCTGTTGGCCCTCTTGGCCACAAGAGCACATTGCTGGCTCATAGTCATCTTGTTGTCCACCAGGACCCCCAAGTCCCTTTCCCCTACACTACACTCCAACTGGTCAGTCCCCAGTTTGCACTGGTACCTAGGGCTGTTCTTGCCCAGATGCAAGACTCTGCACTTACTCTTGTTATAGCTCATTAGATTTTTCTCAGCCCAGCTCTCCAGCCTGTCCAGATCTCGCTGAATGGCAGCACAGTCTGCTGGGGCAACTCTACTCTACAATGTCACCCCTAAACCAGATCCCCCGACACTACAGCTCAGTGACTTTTAAACTCATCCCGGGACGAGGACTCCACCCCCACCCTGGGCAGCCCAGTCCATTTCAGGTATTTCACTTTGAATGAAGCCCAGTTTGCTCTTGTCCAGTCCCAAAGCCTCTACCTACTTCCTAGTAAAAGCAACTCTAACAGCTTCTGCTGAGCATAGAGCTCCTCTCCTCAAGGCGCGGGGTCAGCTGTTACTAGAGGGAGCTCCACAAGTTCTGTGGAGGGAAGAGCACTACAGATCCGAAAGGTGCCGGCAGCACAGGCAGCAGGGCTTTCAGACGCGTGTGGTGCCTGTCTGCACCTCCACTGCACCCTCCAACGAGTTCCAGCTGTCCCAGAGAAGAAAACCTCCAGAACAGCTCCACTGCCATCCGCACAGACTTAAAGCCCCCATCTCTTCTCTGTCACTGAAGAGGGGAAGAAGCAGAGCAAAATAAACCAAACTTCATCCACCTCCTTCTTGAGAAGGTCTGCACGCAAGGCAGCCAAGCAGAGGAGGCTCTGAGGCAGGAAGCCAACAAGGTCCAGAGGCTGAGAGCAATTAGCCTCTCTCAAATTCTTAGAGATGCAAGAGCAGGACTTTCCTGGGAGCACTTTAAACAACCTGCTCCTTCTGCTGTTCTGAAAAGCAGACATGAAGGACAACCAACAAGGCAGAGAAACAAGGAAGAAAATCACCCTACTTGGCCCTTCATACACCTGATGAACAGGTAGAACATGTACTCCAGTCTCCACCCAGTGTAAACCAGTGTTAAAAGCAGAAACACTGAGGACATGCTGCATTCTACTGGCTCGCTGGCCTTAGTCACAGGTGACTGGGCAGTGACCTTCGGCACAGGCGTGGGAAATAAAGGCTCAGAGCTCTTCCAGCAAAGACTGCCTCGAGTGTTCAGAAAGATGCACAAGCAGCGAGTAACCTGCAGTGTCCAGGGAGCTGCAGCTTCAGCACTGACCGTATTCCAGACACCCGCGCCCACCATACAAACTGATGAGTTTGAGAAGCACATCAGAAGAGCTGGGGGGTTGCTTTTGGCAGATTCTTTAGCAGAATTCTGGTAGAATTTAAGAAAGGAGGTACTGACAAGAAACCATGAGGAAAGCCAGGAGGTCGCAGTGTCTCCTTTTCACAATTTCTTTGTTCTCTCATGCTCCCTTATTCTACATATTACCCTGTGTACCCTCCCATCCTTCAGAAACTCCTGGACTTTAAGTCCTATTAGGTCCAAGCCACTCCCTAGCAAGCATTCTCTCCTGTCCTGCTGTCCGTACAGACCTTCTTCAGGTTCACCAAACGCAGGGGATAGGAAAAGAAAGGGGAAGAAGACAGGGCCTGCTCTGTCTCCTGAAAGGTTTTGGACAGTTTAAGCTTGAAGGAGCAGCTCAGTTAGCAGAGCAGCTCAGTTAGCAGAGCTAGGAGCAGTAATCGNAGTTTAAGCTTGAAGGAGCAGCTCAGTTAGCAGAGCTAGGAGCAGTAATCATGTTTTGACCAAACACTTGGAGGCAGCGAGCCTTTCACCCCCAGAGATTTGGACAATCACAGGTGCAAGGTGTTTGGGAGCTGCAGCAGCCTTGCTCATGCTTGGGAGAAACATCAGCCTGTGCTCACTATCTTCTGATGTCCATCCCTGGCAAGTTCAGCAGGTGCTTACAGAAGACGGGTCCCCCTGAACAGACCTTTGGCTCTGAGCTGGCCACAGCCTCTCTCATGTCTGACAACCTCGCTGTTGTTTCACCAGCACTGGCAAAGCATGCAGGCCGGGATACCAGACATCTGCTCACTGCTGCTCACTTTTCCCCTCTGCCCCCTCCCTGCCTGCCTCCCGGGCAGATTTGGAGGACAGAGCTGTGGAAGTTTTGTACTTAATACTTTCCCTTTCAACCCCCATAAAGGGGCACAGTTTTGCCCAGTTACACATGGTTACAACAAGGGGAAACACTGGGGAAGGAGCATCCCAAGCCAGCCACCTACCACAGAAGACAAGACACCTCCTACCCTTTGTTTCTAGTTTTGCCTATCAAAACTGGAGACAAACCACAGGACAAGGTCTTTGACAGTGAATCCTCAGCCACTGCGCAGAAGCCAGAACCAGCGTGTTCCACGTGCAAGAGGAGTGATGGGACACAACCGTCTCTTCAGGTTCAAGTGAAACAGGCAACGCACCAGAACCTCCAGTGGAGAGCAGCCTGCTGTCCAGGCCCAGATACGTGAGCACAAGCAGATGCCTGCTCTACAACATCAGACAAAGACTGAGAGGCAGGAAGGCCAACGTTTCTGATGTGCTAGCACCAGTCGTCGTGGTGACGTACGGCTGCAGTTGCCAAAGCAGTGCCCACATGTCTCTGGGCCAACACGAGAATCAACGCGTAACGCGTGTCAACATGCTGCTGCATCTGATGCTACCACACAGAGTAGCTGCACCAGACATTTCCAGGGGACCTTACCTCCTCCTCTTTAAGCTTTTGTCTCCGTTTTTCTTCAACGGCTGCTCTCTTCTGCTCCTCTCTCTGCCTCTGCTCCTCCAGCCTTCTCCATCGCTCCTCCATCTGCTTTTCATATTGAAGCTTTGCTCTCCTCTCCTTTTCCAGTATCTGCTGTTCCCGAGCAGCTGAGGCAGAGAAAAAAATGCATTTCACTCTGTGCAAACTTTCTGCTGCTTCCGAGCTGTCTGTGACATGACCCAACACCACGAAGCATCTAAGCCGTTTGCTCAGTAAATAAAGAGGGAAGGCCTGTGTCCACAGGGTGACAGCTTATGCCCCTTACCTACGTACAAACAGAACACAGGGCGGCTCATAGCTTCCTTTCTTCTGTTTCACAGAATCATAGACTCACTAGGCATTGGAAGGGACCCCAAAAGATCCAATCCCCCTGACACAGCAGGATCACAAAGACCAAGTCACACAGAAACATGTCCAGGCGGGTTTTAAACATCTCCAGAGGAGGAGATTCCACAACCCCCCTGGGCAAATCCCTCTGTAGCCCAAAGCCAAATGCTTTTTACTGACATCAAAACGGTTCCCAGTAGGTTCACAGTGAAACCATGATGCTTACAGAAGCAAAAGCCCAGGAACTGTCTTTGAAACTGCGCTTCTCATTATGGGATTGTCTTAAAGACAAGGCGCTTGTTTTTCTGGGCAGTTGTGAAGACACTCCAGTCGGTTCATACCCCGTAGTGACAGGACATGGGGCAATGGCTTCAGAATGGAGGAGGGAGGAGTTACATTAGATGTAGGGAGGAACTTCTTCACTGTGAGGGTGATAAGACACTGGAACAGGTTGACCAAGGAAGCCCTGGATGCTCCATCACTGGAAGTGCTCAAGGCCAGGTTGGACAGGATTCTGAAGCCTGGTCCAGTGGCTGGTGTGCCTGTCCACGGCAGAGGGGCTGGAACTGGATGGTCTTTAAGGTCTCTTCCAATCCAAACCACTTCATGATTCCGTAATCTGGTGCTACACATGACACTCTCAGAAGACACTAACATGACCACTGATAAAGAATTAGTGACTTTTGGAGGAAAAAAAGGCCTAGAGAACCCAAACGTTCCACCAAACTACCCTACACATGCTCCTGAGTATCATAGAATCACAGAATCATAGAATCATTAGGGATTGGAAGGGACCTCAAAAGATCATCTAGTCCAATCCCCCTGACACAGCAGGATCACCTAGACCAAGTCACACAGGAACACATCCAGGTGGGTCTTGAACATCTCCAGTGAAGGAGACTCCACAACCCCCCTGGGCAGCCTGTTCCAGTGCTTCGTCACCCTCACTGTGGAGAAGGTCCTTCTCATATTGATGTGGAACCTCCTATGTTTCAGCTTACAACCACTGCCCCTTGTACTATCACTAGATGACATTGAGCAGAGTCTGGCTCCATCATCCTGACACCCACCCCTCCAATATTTATAGACATGAATGAGGTCACCCCTCAGTCTTCTCTAAGCTAAAGAGACCCAGCTCCCTCAGCCTTTCCTCATAAAGGAAGGGCTCCACCTCTTTCATCATCCTCGTTGCCCTACACTGGACTCCCTGCAGCAGCTCCACATCCCTCTCGAACTGAGGGCCCACAACTGGACACAATACTCCAGATGTGGTCTCACCAGTGCAGAGCAGAGGGGGAGAAGGACCTCTCTTGATCTGCTAACCACCCCGCTTCTGATCCACCCCAGGATGCTGCTGGCCCTCTTGGCCACAAGAGCACATGGCTGGCTCATGGCCATCCTGCTGTCTACCAGCATCCCCAGGTCCCTTTCTCCTACACTGCTCTCCAACAGGTCAGTCCCCAGCAGTCAAGGCTTCTCTGTTGCTCTCACGCATCAGGATCCTAGCAGTCAGTATGTTCCACATAATCCTACGCTCAGTAGTACATAAATGAAAGAGCAAAGTCAGCTTGTAACTGCAGAGTATCAAACACTCTGATGGAAAGTCAAGAAGACATGGCTAAATTTATCTTCTCATCATGTAATGGAGCAGAACATCTGAAACAGAACAAGAGTCACAGTAGTAACTAGAGCCTACTAACACTTATCCATAAACACTGCATACACCCCCTGACATCTTACCAAGGTACTTCTCCCTTTCTTCTCTTCGCTCCTTTGCCAGTCTTTGTCTCTCATCGGTTTTCAGAAATCCATCAAGGGCTGAAAGCAGAGCAAGGAAGAAACTGTGAGCAATTGTTAGCACACCTAAGACACATCCAAAAGAAAACCCAAGCCACTAAGGAATCGTCCTCTGCTGCACCTGACAATCCCACACCAGAAGCGCCTTTGCAGCTCTCTGCGAGCAGGGTAACAAGCTGCAGCTGGCGTAACTCTTGAGCTCAACCTCCTACGTACTGCTGACCCCCAGGCACAGCTCTTCAGGCTGAAGGGCAGGCTCCTCTTCTCCAGCATGCTGTCGGGGCTGCCTTTGAGAATTACACCTTCTTCTTGGGAAGAAGCGCAAAGCTCCAGTGTACCCGTCGTTCTCTTTGCCAACAGCCTCATCTCGCGGTTTTGGGGCTAAGAGGTAGCTCAGGGGAACAGTGACAACTGCATGAGAGTGTGCAGCTCTCGTGGCCCAATGCTACGGGGAGTCCCAGCCTTCACATTTATGACTGAAGACAGCCCCACAGCTTCCCAGCGCAGAGGACACCACTACCACCAGCACATTTCAGCAACCAGCAATTAGTGCAAGATGAGGCTACGGAGGCAGGAGCCTTCCTGCCCTCTTTTCCAGGCAGAAAACACTCTGTTTCCACCTTGACCTGGTATCTGAAAGCAGGTTACTTGTTTGTAAGCAGGTTGCCCAAGCATGCCTTGTACCTTGAGCCAGACACCCCAGTTCTTTGCGCAGCATGAGCCACCGTATTTCAGAATGAAGGCAGGCACAGTGTGACACACGAGGTGCCTCATGGTCACCTGCTTCTGTGCCCTGGAACGAGCCACCACAAGGACCTTAGATGGACCTTTTGTGATGCCACAGGTCACCTGCCCAGTCAATGACTTGACAGCCCAGCCAGAGGATGGTAGGACCTTCAGTGCCTTCCTTGCTTCCTGCATTTTCAGAAGCTCCTAGGGTCTTAGCTGGGCTGCAGTACAAGCAGGCAGTGTCTCGCAGCACATTTCCATCCTTCGCAATCACTATAAGGGCTCCCTACTGGGCTACTGAATTATAAGTCAGTCCCCTTCCCTGTTCATAGGATCATAGGATGTTAGGGGTTGGAAGGGACCCAAGAGATCATCGAGTCCAACCCCCCTGCCGGAGCAGGACAAAACTATCTAACACAGATCACAGAGGAACGCATCCAGGCGGCCTTGAAAGTCCCCAGAGAAGGAGACTCCACGACCTCCCTGGGGAGTCTGTTCCAGTGCTCTGTGACCCTCACAGTAAAGAAGTTCCCCCTTGTGTTGAGGTGGAACCTCCTCTGCTGCAACTTACACCCATTGCTCCCTGTCCTATCACAGGGAGCAAGTGAAAAGAGCCTGTCCCCCCCCTCCTGGCCAGCCTTCAGGTACTTATAAACATTGATCAAATCTCCCCTAAGTCTTCTCTTCTCCAGACTAAAAAGCCCCAAGTCCCTCAGCCTCTCCTCATAAGCCATGCCCTCCTGTCCCCTAATCATCCTCGTAGCCCTCCGCTGGACCCTCTCCAGCAGATCCCTGTCCCTCTTAAACTGGGGGGCCCAAAACTGAACACAGTACTCAAGATGAGGCCTCACCAGGGCAGAGCAGAGGGGGAGAAGAACTTCCCTCGATCAGCTGCAGTTGTTCCTTCCATCCAATAAACACAAGTGCACCTGCAACTGCCTTTTGGAACAGTCCCACCTGCAGGCTCCTCTCTGAGGACCTTCAAAGGCCACCTTGAGCCCTCCACATCCCCATGCAGATGGCCATGACCTGACGGCAGCCAAGCCTCCGGACAATTGCAATTACAGCTCCCAGCTGGTCAACCAGAAGCGGAACTTGTGGGTCACACACGCATCTGGCCATTACCCAAGACCCACATGACTTCCACACTGCTGCAGGTGCTTGTGTGCTTGGCTGCCGAGTAGTGTCAGATTTGACCAGCAAGGAGGGGAGAAGAGGGGACCACAGGAAGCAGCCAAGAAGGAGGCTACTTCTTGCCAGCACAGTTAAATTACAGCTCCACTGGAAAGTGGCCTGCAAGGCAAAATGAACAGGAAACCTCACTTTTAGGCTAGAAGAACAGAAGAGGCAAAATACAAGACTGGCTCACAAGCTCCGAGTGGTTGAGGCTGACTTGGGAGGAAGCAGCGTTAGTGAACAGGAAAATGGCAAGCCGAGACAAGAGCCAAGGCCAACCCACCTGGATGTGTTCCTGTGCAACGTGGTCTAGGTGATCCTGCTGTGACAGGGGTATTGGACTGGATCATCTTTTGAGGTCCCTTCCAATCCCTAATGATTCTACGATTCTATGACTCTGCAGCAAGAGATGTAGCTCAGATGGAGCCTGAGGTATGGAAACCAGGACAATGTGACATGATGTCTGTCTGTGAAATGACAGCAAACTCCTCTACTTTGATCACTTCAGGAAGGCAACCAGCAAAAGCAGACTGAGGAGGTCACAACTGCCACAGCAATGCACAGCTGATGTCAGGTCAGCTTTCTCAAGAGCCTGGATGTCTCAGCCTCACTCAGGTAACAGTAAAAGAAGATCAAGGCTGTAATGCCAGACACATCAGACGAGACGATGTGCCAGCGTCGAGGCGGTCTGTGCATCCGCATTCAACCTCCTTTTACACGGGCGTGACGCAGTTCTTTCCTTCTAGGTCCCTTTGCTTACTCATAGGATGAACCTAAAGAGGTGAGCCAAGCTCAACGTGATTACTGCTTCACTTCTTTCCAAAACTGGAAAGGAGGCAGAGCTGTAAGCTGAAGTCTGTCTTGGAAATCAGCACTGAGACTCTGTGCTGCCACAGGTGAAACAAGAAGTGCACGGAACCGCTCCACTACGTGTGCAGCACTGTGCAGAGCCAGGCGGTACAAAGTCTCGTGCGGAGAGCCATCGAACACGTTTGCATGCAGCGTTCAAACAGCACAGGCTCCCTCAGTACTGGCACTTCTTACGTGCCCGACTTCAAAACCTGCCAGAAGCCAGAGATCTGCCTGCCTTTGGGAAGCAAACACAGCTTGGAAGGACAGAGTAACCGTTCCCTGGGTAGTAACTCAGAGAGTACTTACTACACATTGTCATGTAATAAACATTACAAACATAGCATACACAGCAGTCACCTGTGGCAAGAGACTGACTACCGGAATTGGAAGTACCTTGTGTAAAGCAGAGGGCAGAAACAGCGCTGGCACAGGCAGCTCTCCCCACGAAGGCAATGCTCACGCCACCTCCGCTTCGCAACGCCAGTGCCGGCAGAGGACAGAACAAGGTTTGAATGAAAACAAAATCCCCACAGCAAAAGAGCTTTCACGGTGATAACTGACCTCAGGTTACCAGCCCGGACAGTCTACTTTATCCAGAGCCTTCCTCACACTCACAGCTGCGCTCTGATCCTCAGGCAGAAAGGCGGGTAGCAGCAAACCAGCAGCATTTAAGATCAGGAAGAACACGCAGGCTGGTCGCATCTTCTGCCACCGGCGGAACGAAAACAAAGAACGCTGTTGAAAAAGTCTCTGACACCCCTTTATTCCCAGACTAGAATGGGGACACTGCTCAAGCAACAACTTCAAAGACTCTCCTATAAGAAAGTACACACATGCTCCATGCACCCACTTCTACTCCATCTCCTGCCCTCTCCAAAAGCCCCTTTTTGAAGAGTCCCCACTCTCCCAGGAAGGCACCTAACCTTCAGATGGGCTAATTCCTTCAGATTGCCCTTCATTTCCCAACTGAAGAGAGCCAGCTGCTTCTCTTGGACTCTGTCACAAGCTACACCCGGTCCAAGCGCCAACAGCAGTCCTGCAGCCGTCACGCACCAGCTAATGCTGCAGGACTTCCAGCAGCACAGCTCTGAAAAATGAAGGGAGGCTGTCGTGCAACTCAGCCTTCCTTGTTCATACAGGGGTGAATATGATTCCTAGGCTGATCACCAGAGATCAACCTCACAGCTTACCACCTGGAGGAACACTTCCCTAGCAAGCAGCAGATTCGGATTCTGATCCTTGTGCCTCCACAGGATCCTGCTGGTCCCCGGCCTTGGCCTCTGCTCTGTGAGCTGCACCCTGCACAGCCTCATTTCAGGAGCACACACATCAAAATGAAAGGACTTCCATCTTTAACCAAAGCCTTTGCTTCTATAGCAGAGTCTAGCTTCAGGTCCTTGTGAGGGGTGTTTCTGACATGCACGGCACGTCCACGCACCACCACCTGTGACGCTGTATTTCAGGTCCTTGCGAGGGGTGTTTCTGACATGCACTGCATGTTCACGCGCCATCACCTGCGATGCTGTATTTCACTATTAGGTATTAGACAGCCAGAGCTCAGAGAAACCACCACGTCACTAAGAGAGTCAGGTATCTCTAGCACCAGCAAACAAGACTGAAATGCTAGGTATCCCTTTCTCTCACCACCAGCTAGTCTGTAATCTCCAGGGGCACATGAAACACGTTGCCCACACAAGCTCGCTGGCTTTCCTGGTGAATGGCACCGAGCAGTCATCTCATGCTTTGGGGCTTTTACAATCCCCACCGCCGTGCTGCACTCCCAAACAGCAGCTGAGGCACATGAAGACATCCTAAGGGAAGGGAGAGCACACAACAGCTCTTTCAAACTCAGGCAGGTAGCAAATGCTTCTGTGGAAGTCTCGCACAGCCCTCATGTAGGCAAGGAGATGACCTGCAGCTCAGCTGCATCACTCCTCCAACACCATTTCCCTGTTGACTGTGCTGAACACTTGCTCGACTTTTGGTAGCAACGGCCCAGCTGAAACTTCAGCGCCAGGTTGGCTGGGTCTCTGGGCAACCTGGTCTAGTGAGAAGTGTCCCTGCCCAAGGCAGAGGGGTTGGAATTGGATGATCTCTAAGGTCTCAGAATCACAGAACAGTTTCAGCTGGACAAGATCTTCATAGAGATCAACCTTTTCTGAGCCCTGTGAGCACCACTAAACCCTGTCCTCCAGTGCAACAGCTACTCTTCCCTCCCAAGCAAAACCATTCTACGGTAATTTAAAACCAAGAGGTGCAGAAAACAGTATTTGCAAAGGTGAGTAGCTGAGGAAAACAGACAGCTTCCCTGAGCAGCGCTCACAGAAGCTGGTGTGTAGGGGGCTGAGCTCCTGTCTTCATGCTCAGGCTCTTCAGCATCGCTGGCCTCGTGACCCCCGCAAAACAGCCCCCTGGCAGCAGGCAGCAGTGCTGCCAGGCCCTCCTGCAGACCACTGGGCCAGCGAGCAAGATCCCTTGCTGCAATTCTTGATGGTTCTCCCACCGTGAAGGCAGCCTGGAGCGTGTGTCAAGCTGCCTGGCTGCAGGCACTAAACGCACTGCTGAAGCGCCACTATCCTGCTGCCAGAGCTGCTTCCATCCAGCGCCTTCAGAGCGCAAACAGCGTAGCTGCCGCTCTCCAGTTTCAGGGAACTTGGGGCTGCCAGCATTTAGGGGAAAGTTGCAGCAGTGTCTGTAATCCTGCCTTCCTGTGATCTCTGCCTGCAGGGCTGGAAGGCAAAGCAGATGGCCAGATGCCTCCACAGGAAAGCAACTGCTTGCAGATGGACCAAGTGTCAGAGCCAGAAACAAATCCTATCACTGAACTTCACTAAGTGCTCCATTAAAACACCCTGCTGCAGCTTGCTTACACAGCAGCTTCAGCCAGAGTTCCTGGAGTATTCTTCTGGGAGCCTGACAGGCCTGTCAGTATCTTCTCATCAGCTGCCACCAAGCCATGACAGATGATCACTGCAGAGATGATAACACAGGGTCACTCCCGTGCAGAGAGCTCACACAGGGCGCAGAGGGGTTGGTGACTTTCACTAATGTTTTTCAAGTGCAGTTGAATAGAAACTGCAACAGAGGTATTTGTGCTTTAAGATCTGCTCCAAGTTGTTAATGAAGCACACGCGGAGAGTCAAGAAAACCTATCTGGCCTCTCACAGTGCTTACAGACATGCCAGCTGTTGCCACCACGCACTTTATTTCCACAGAATCCCTTCATTTCTTGACTTGTTGCTAGCACCTTCCCTTCTGACCCCAACCTGTCCTCCACGGTCATGCCAGCGATGAACGTGACGCACAAGCAGGCACACAGCTGTGTGAACCGCGCACCGGTGAGACCGCCAGGTTCAAAGAAGGGCAGAGGCAACACATCAAAGGAGCACTGGAAGAAAAGCTTAATGCACTGTCCTGACATTGAGCTGCCAAGATCATAGGATCATAGGATGTTAGGGGTTGGAAGGGACCCAAGAGCTCATCGAGTCCAACCCCCGATATTATAACGGAAGAAAACCTTCCAGTGGTGATCTGGGTTATTTATTAAGAGTAGAAAGAGAAACTGTGCGTCCTCACAGCTTATCGGAACAGCATTGTTCTGCTTCAAAGCACAGCTTCTACTTGCACAGAACACAGGAAACTTTCAAAGGCAACACAGATAACGGCTCGTGCAAGGGAACCGGCGGCACAGACGCACTGAGGTTGACTCTGCCTGCCGAGTTCATTCTCCTGCAGGAGATGCCGCACTGAACACACCACGTCTAACTGCACCACCAGGCTCTGGCACCCGGACTCATTCAACGCTGCGACCCAACCCAGGAACACGCTGGGGGTGTGCGCTGGGCTACAAAGAAAGCTCTTCAGCAGAGATACAAGTCTGGTGGATGAGAGACGACTGAAGGTTGCGGAGCTTGGCAGAGCAGTACTTGGTGCTAATGGATTTTGAAAACACTCAAACACAATGACTTTGCAATTAAACTATCTGCTTGTAACACCGTGCAGTTGTTCATGTTGAGAGGTGAAGCCCAGTCAGCCAAATTCCTCCTACAGCGTGTTGAGTGTGACTGCCATTAGCCTGGGCATGGGGCACCCGCTCTTTTCTACTGGAATTGTACTTTGTTTTCCCCTAGTTCACTGCTCCTCCCCTCTTCCCGTTCCCGATGTGTCACGCTTGTGGTTTCAGCCAGCCCAACATCACCTAACTGTTCCAAATCACTTCTCCGGCCGGCAAAGAGTTCAGCTGGAAGTGCTGCTTGTTACACGAGCAGCCAGAGACTGGGGCAGCTCTGATTCTCCTGTCTCAGCCATTTCAGACTGGTTTAGAGAATTGAGAATAAACAGTAAAGCTTTATGCCCATGTGGACAGATCTGTTCCCCCCATGTAAGATTGTAAGTTAGAATCACAGAGTTATGGAGGCTGGAAAAGCCCTCTGAGCTCAGCCAGCCCAGCCCATGACCCGACACCACCCTCTGCCCCTTGCCTTTTCCATGTGGCTCTTGTGAAGAGGCGGTGTCACAGAGAGAGCTGCCCTGGTGCCCGTGACAGCTAGGAACAGCTCTATGTTGCTGCAGCGATGCTCCTGCTCAGACTGTCCCTGTGAAGCCTGCTGAGAAGAATCTACCTGTTCGATGCAGCGTGTTACCTGCACTGCATCACTGCTTGCTACCCCAGAGGAGCAGCGTGAGATGCCTCCGCCCCTTCTGACGGTCTGTGAATCCCAAACCCCTACGATCCAGTGCTTCAGTACCGAGGTGCTGAGTGCTCTCTACGTATCTGACGCGGAGCACTCGCCCAGCAAGTCTGCGACTGCTGCAATGAGCTCCCAAGGTCTAGCGAGAGAATGTTCATCCCACTCACTTCACCAAAATAGCCTGATGCAGAAATGTCTGGCCTTGCGGAGAGAACGACGGCCTTCTATGCGTGCGTAGGTACGCGCAATCCTGACGCTCCCGAGCGAGCCCAACCCAAACAGCTCAAACCTGCAAGCGGCAGGTCCTACTCGGGAATCTCTACGACTCGTCTGCACACAGGCACAGCGGACTACTCACCTCTGCCCACCCTGCAACGGGGGCTGTACGCTGCCTCGGCAAGGCACAGAGGAGTGTGAGGGCCACCCTGTACGCTACGAGAAGACTGCAGCACCTCTTTGGTGAAGACAGCACGAGGGAGTTGGGGCTTTTCAGCCAAGAGAAGGCTCTGGGGGTACCTCACAGCAGCCTTCCAGTGCCTACAGGAAAGCTGGAGAGGGACTTCGCAGGAAGGGATCCAGCTACAGGACAGGGGAGAATGGTTCCACAATGAACAGAGAGGAGATTTAGATTAGACTATGAGGGCACCGAGGCACTGCAACAGATTGCTGAGGCTGTGGGTGCCCCCTTCCTGGAAGTGTTTAAGTTCAGGCTGGATGGGGCTCTGGGTAACGTGGTGTAGTGAGAGGTGTCCCTGCCCGTGGCAGGGGGTTGAAACTGGATGACCTCCAAGGTTCCTTCCAACCCAAGCCATTCTAGGAGTCTGTGAAAGCGAAGGCAGGACATCCCAATCAGAGTAGCGGCCCCACAGAGCTTCTACACCGCTGCCTCTTCCTTGCTGGGTCCAGCAAATCCAACAGGGGGGTTTGGCAGGCTACAGCTGACCTGCAGGAGGGAAGTGACAGCAGAGCTCTTCAAAGCTGACCTGACCTTCAGATGCTGACCTGCCTAAACTAGGGAATTTCACACCTCAGCCACACAGCCTGACAGGCTTAAAATTTCCTTTGACTGCCTGAGTTTAAGGGTGAATACAAGACGACTACGCCAACCTGCCGTGCTATTTCGTCTCTACCAATCTAAACAGGATCACAGAATGCACGGGGTTGGAACCGACCTTTTAAAGGCATCTACTCCAGCCTCCCTGCAATGAGCAGGCACACCCTAAGCAAGGGCAGCGGGATCTAGCTAAAGAACATCATTGAGTGGCTCAAAGTCAAGGGCTCAGGTGACTCTACAGGGCAAGAAGGACGGGCTTTTATTTGGGGCAACTGAAATGCATTTTCTCTTACTCTTTTATCTTATTTGTAAGGCTAATGCCAGCGATGTTTGAGAACAACGAGAAGCGTATCAAAGCACAAGGCAGTATCTACCCTCTGTCATCTCCACGCAAAAAAACCCCAGAGCAAACTCATGGTTTTGGTACAGGGAACCTTGAGAATTAAAAGCATCACTCCAATAGCCTCCAGAGGCAGAAAAAGCTTTTAAATAAAACCAGCAGCAAACAGAGAATGTGGGCAGACGAAGTCGAGTCCCTATGAAGGGTTTCACTACATGACCTTAAAACTCTAGGTTTTTATGCTCTGCAGTGGCACAAGCCCACACTCAGAATGCTTCACAAAGCCAGTCAGTCTCTGAGAGCACCACGGTGACAACTCCCTTCCTGTGCACATCGCAGAGCCCCACAGGGGTTCCCAACACTGCGCCCCTTCTCTTAAGGGTCAAAACTGTGCTTTTAAGGGTGCTGCTAACAGCAGTCCTTCGGCAGATCAAAACCTAAAGACGTAAGGGATAGCCTACAGCATCAAGAAACAAGCTGGACACACACAGCAGAGCAGCCTGTACAGCTTCAGGTGAGTCCCAGCAGGAATAACAGCTAGGCTCAAGAAACCAGGGCTAGCGGAAGGCTCTCAGGGCTGTGGAGTCAGACAAAGGGGACCCCTACACACAGAGGGTGCAGAGTGCTATTGTCTGGCATGTGGCAAAGCAGCAAAGGGATCTATCCCTCTTTCTCTTTCTCCTGCCTGAACAGGCACTCACAAAACAACCAAGAGAAGCAGCCAGGGATGTCAGTGTTTTAGACTACCTTTTCCAATCTTATCTAACAGAAGAATCAGAAGCCATCTTCTGCACATCACTGCAGACTTCTGAAGGAATTGGAAGGGACCTTAGAGATCATCGAGTTCCAAGTGCCCTGCAAGGGCAGGGACATCTCCCACCAGGTCAGGTTGCCCAGAGCCCCACCCAACCCGGCCTTGAATGCTTCCAGGGATGGAACTTCCACGTCTCTGGGCACCTCGTTCCCGTCTTTTGCTCAGAGACACCAAACTGCTGACCTGAATGGCTGCAGCACAAACTGTACCTCCAAATAAATACACATCCTCATGCCACTACTCCCTAGAAAGAGTACCTGGCACATGCCAGACAATGCTGAAACCAGCTCGCTACTGACGACACTTCACAAACTGGGTTTCTTCTGACAGGGTAGGAAGTCACGGGCTAGATTATGTAGCTGGAAACAAAGAGGGAGGGCTGGACACGTTCAGGTCTAGTTGGAGTTACAGGTACCTTTAGCTGCTGAGCAGCTGTTGTTCCATACTCTTGAAACAGTTTTCTTTCTTGAGACGTTTCAGCTGCTCAGTTCTATGAAGGACTGTACCACACAATCAGCCTGAGATACAGCTTCAGCTCCATGAATCAGCTCCAGCAGTTCTCACCCTCTGGGACTCACGGTCATGACACAGAAATGCACCTTCCAAGCGCCAACCTGTGTCACAGGAGTTTGGAGCAGTTTCTCAAGATGTGTGGTGCATCATCAGAAGGTACCTGGGTTCATTTCAGTGCAAGTCAGGTGGTAGAAAGCCATCCTGGGGACCTCTGCTTCTCCACTTCTCTGAGTAACTTCGGGAGCACATTATCCAACAGCTGCTGGGAAGGCCAGGAAAGCACTGCTCGCCCTATCTACCTGGGTTTTGCTCCCTTTGATTTTCAAAGAGCTCTTTGATCTGGTGATTCTCCACCGGAACAGTGTGCCTGAAGCAGAGGTTAAACAGCACTGAATGCATTCTCCTTTCCTTTCCATCTTTTCCATCTTCCAGGTCTCCCTGCCTCCCCTGCAGCTGCCACAAGAATAATTTAAGAGCTACTTTACCCTTCTGGGCTCTCACTGCAGAAGGCAGGTGGGCTGGCGAGAGGTTGATTCCCATTAGAGGTCACCCAATGGGCCCAGACTCCTTAGCATCATGTTCTTCTCCCTCTCTATGCCCAAGGCTGGATGGAGCAGAGCGAGTTCTGCTGGAGGACATAGGACAAGAAGGAGTTTCTGTATTGAGCACAATTACGAAGTCAGAGGGAGAAGCAGGCTAGAGCGTGGGAATATGTACACAAAGGCTACGCGTGCAGGGACGATGCATCCAAGTCTTCTGGACACATCCATAACGTGTGGGACACTACAGCAAACACAAAGAATGCTTCCTAGTCAGGCACCCAAACCTCCACAAGCTCTTTAGCTAGCAGGGAAGGGGAGACGCTGCTGTTCTGACTACAAAAATGGTCTTGCAGCGAGCGGCTGCCAACGCAGAAGAAAAACACCACTAAAGATCAAAACACAAAGCCAACTTTTGAAAGTTCAATACTGAACCCAGCAGGACGTGGGTTTATCCGTCGCTCAGGTGCACCATTATCAGCAGCTGTGCAGACGCAGATCTGTTTGCTGCATGGGTTTTACATCAACAGAGAACTCGGTCATCTTCCAGGACCACTGCTGTGCTATTTTAACCACCTTCTGAACCACTACATGGTCTGCAGGCTTGTCACTATGCTTTAGAAAGCACTCATCACAAGGAACCTCGGCTGCAGGAAGACTTCCTTAACAGCCTTCAATTTGTGCCCAGTTACAAACAGAGCAGCCCTGACACAGATAGGATCTGAAAGCGCTTCTACTGCAGAGTGTGACTTCCAGTTCCACTCACGCGTGCTTTGGACAACTTCATTACAGATTAAATCCACCCAGGTTCAAAAGCAGGCTGCCTATTAGCTTGAAGATACTCTTGGACAGAAATATGAGACACACAGCCAGTGACCACAGTGTAAGAAGAGAGAGGGAGCCTCCAAGAGGAACCTCAGAGAGAGGTAAATAAAGACCCAACCCAAAACCAGGGCAAACACACTGTAAGGGAAGGGGGAATGCTAAACTGCCCTTTGATTAGAAACATTAATGTGAAAAACAAACTCTTCCCATTACGTGAAAGGAGGTTGACAGACGTCTGCAGCATCTTGCTGCCACAGGAACAAACGGATTCCTCCTGATTAAAGGCAAGCGACGCAAACACATGAAAGCAGCAGCAAACGCCTCCAGACATTCAAATCTGAAAGAGAAACTGATGCCACAGAATGTAGGGCAAAACATTTCACAGAATCACTAAACATTAGGGATGGGAAGGGACCTCGAAAGATCATCCATTCAGTCCAATCCCCCTGCCACAGCAGGATCCCCTAGATCCAGTCACATAAGAACATGTCCAGGTGGGTTTGAAACATCTCCAGAGAAGAAGACTCCACAAGCCCCTGGGCAGCCCCCTCCAGGGCTCTGTCACCCTCACTGGAAAGAGGGTTCTTCAGGCACTCGGTAAGCCAGAGTGGCACACACAAGCACATATTTCACAAGACTTTGTACGGCAGAAGAGACAGACACTGAACAGTTCAGGCAAAGTGTACCTGCTGCTGATAACGTGCACAACAGTCACAGGAAGAAAATGAAGACATCTCAGATGCGACCAGCAGGCATTTCATACAATTCATTCCTCTGCAGACAGCGTGACCTGTGTGTTTTGTAGCTACGTACACCGAGCAGCTCAGAAGCAGAAGTAACTCACAGTAAACACTTTGATTACTATTTAATGGCAACAAGAAGCCCTTCACTAAGACACTTACAATATTTGAAGCTGCAGAGGGTGCTGGGTGAAGGAGAAAGGTCACTACTGGAACAACAGACACCAACCCTGGCAAACGTGCTGCAGCGCTCTAAACAGCGCATCCTTCATCCCAAGTTGTTCAGATACCCATCTTGGCTAGATAGGTTTCCACTCTGTGCAACCCACCTAGCTCTTATCTTTATACCCCCTAGCACATCTGCAATCATCAGTCGCTGCGAACACAGCAAAAGGGATTTCTAAACCCTGTCTGAAGCCAGTCCAGACTAACACTCTGCTGCGTTACATCACGCCTCTGCGATTAGCCATGATTTCCAGGCAGTTTTCACAGGGTGAGCTGCTTGAACGGGGGGCTACAGAGAGAACCAACACACCCCATGTTCTTACACACGCCAATTCCAGCCACAGAATACACACAAGTCACCCCCCAAATTGTGACGGAAACACCAAACACGAGTTCAGCTACAGGCAATACCTCAGACGTTATCTAAAGGTCACAAGCCCTGCAGATTAGAAACCTCTGCTGCAGCACTGAACGAACCTTGCTTCTGACTACTGCACTACCCTTGGCCGCCTTACGGCGTGACTGCTCCTCCCAGGATTGAAGCACGTCATCCAGATCTCAGCCGGCAGACGAGACTCACAGGGAAGCTCAACCAAACACGCTCACTGACCCAAGTCACGGCACCACAGGACCGAGAGCCACGTCAACCCTGCCAAACACCACCCGAAGGGTACCGATATCAAACAGGACCTACGAGATCCCCTCTCACAAAACCCAAACTTAGCAGGCTGACACCAAACGGGGCGCAATGAGAGATGGAAGCTGGAAACAGGAGACAGTGTGAGTTGGTGGTTACTGCAGCCAGCACTCCCGCCGTGTGCACTGAAGTCCCGACCAGCTGGATCTTTTCCCCACGTGTAGGGTCCAGCTACTTGTAAAGACGCTACACAAGGAAGACTTTAAAAACAGAACCAACACAGAAGTGGACGCAGATCTGTAGACAACTGCTGCTGGGATCACCTCAACAGCTTGCGCCAGTCATACAAGAAGGGCTGGAAACTGCAGCTATTGGAGAGCTGGAGCTGGTATAAAAAGCAGATTTCATGAGGACCAGAAGACAGTCAAACAAGGCACTCAGCCCTCCCGGCACTGTGACCTTCTGAGGCCCTTCAGAGGTGAAACACACAAGAAAGAAAAGAGATGATTGCATATAATCACCCAACAGTCCATGCTTGCTTTCTGTAGCCTCAGAACACACACGAACATCATTTGAAAAGCATTTACCCTCTAGGTTCAGCTCCACACACATCAGAAGGCCAATAACTAGGAAAGTTGTAATTGTATTTTACTTATTCATGAGCCAAGACTTACCACACAAATCTCCATACACCGGGAACACGCAGGATGTACAGTTTCATTTGCCTTGAACAGGAACACGCTCCTTCAATTAGCATGTCTGGAAATAATTACCCCATGTAAAAAAGCATCCCTGATGCCTTCCTTCCTGTGTCTGACACAGACACAGAGGCCACTAAAGGAACATGACTGATCTATTGGAGACCACTGGAGGAGAAAGGGACCTGGGGGTCCAGGTGGCCAGCAGGATGGCCAGGAGCAAGCAATGGGCCCTTGTGGCCAAGAAGGCCAAGGGCATCCTGGGGTGGATTAGAAGGGGGTGGTTAGTAGATGGAGAGAGGTTCTCCTCCCCCTTTACTCTACCCTGCTGAGACCACAGCTGGAATGTTGTGTCCAGTTCTGGGCCCTTCAGTTCCAGAAGGACACAGAGCTGCTGGAGAGACTCCAGTGCAGAGCCACAGAGATGATGGAGGGAGGGCAGCATCCCCCTGCTGAGGAAAGGCTGAGGGAGCTGGGGCTCTTGAGCTGGGAGAAAAGGAGACTGAGGGGTGACCCCATTAATGAATGATGAAAACTCTGGAAAGGATGAGTGTCAGGAGGACTGAGCCAGGCTCTGCCTGATGGCAGACAGGCAAGAGGCAACAAGTGTGAGCTGGAACAGAGGAGGTTCCACATCAGTGTGAGGAGGACCTTCTACCCGATGAGGGTGACAGAGCCCTGGAAGGGGTTGCAGAGTCTCCTTCTCTGGAGAAGTTTCAAACCCACTTGGCCGTGTTCCTGTGTGAGTGGATCTAGGGGACCCTGCTGTGGCAGGGGGACTGGACTGGATGATCTTTCGAGGTCCCTTCCAATCCCTAACGTTCTAGGATTCGGTGACACTATACAACAGCGACTAGCAAACACTGAGGTGTTCAGGTGCTTTGTTTCCCTGACACACACACTTCAAACAACTGACCATCCCTTCTATTTCTGCTGTCTCGGAATTCCAAGGCAAGATACTTTTTCTTCACAACAATCTAGCCGGAAAGGCATCTGACACCTCTCTTTTCTGCAACGAACAGAGCCAAAGCCTGTCAGTGTTTCACAGTATTTTAACCTTGAGAGGATGCAGTGGACTGCACTGCTGTGAACTAGCAGCAGTACATGCAAGCAGCAACATCACACGAAAAGCAGCACATTCATTAACCTCAGGGATAAATAACCTCGACAGACCATAGATGAGAGAAAAACCCTGAATAGATATATTCTCTTTAAATAATTCTGACTTTAAATAATTCTAAGTAATTGATTGAATCAGCTATCAGGAATGAAATGGGCTGCAGCATCTTTAAAGACACACACACACTCGTTCCTTTCAGCAGAGCCGCTGTGACGCGCTGTCCACGCTGGCACAACACGGGCTTTGCGAAGTGTTTTTGGGGCTGACCATCTGTTCTGCAACAAGGGAAGATATACTTTGTTCTGAAAACCTAGGTGTTCAGGACTTCCATTTCTCAGAAGACACACGATGCAAGTCTTGCTGTGCAGCAAAAAGGAAAATGAGATGTTCAGCGTGGAGCAGCTTCTCCTCCAACTGCTATTTAGTCACAGCCCCAGCCATCTGTGCTACTAGCACCAACACCTTGGTCACCAATGCTGTCCCTGACAATGAGATTCCTGCAACATCTTCTCAGGCCGTAGCATCTCCATTGCTTGCTGCACACGTTTGACTTCGGCAAAGACAACCACCTTAACCTCTGCACATAGTATTTGTTTGCGGCACAGGGTTTGGCTCTTTATTCGGTGGCAAAAACGTCCTCTTCCCTAGTAGCTGAGAGCTAACAAATCCTCTGCCTTACATCAGGCTGGCTTGTTACAGTGCAGCCAGGGCAGACAGCCTGAAGTGATAGCAGAATCACAGGACATTAGGGATTGGAAGGGACCTCAAAAGATCATCCAGTCCACTCCCTGCAACAGCAGGATCCCCTAGATCCACTCGCACAGGAACATCTCCAGGTGGGTTTGAAACGTCTCCAGAGAAGGAGACTCCACAACCCCCCTGGACAGTCTGTTTCAGGGCTCTGGCACCCTCACTGGGAAGAAGTTCCTTCTCATATTGACAGGGAACCTCCTGTATTCCAGCTCACACTCGGTGCCCCTTGTTGTGCTTGCTGCAAAATAAAATACAAAAAACAAAACAAAAAAAATAGTGGGTCCCAGACAAAAAATACATCTCATTCTCCGCTGCAACAGATCCAAATCTCATCCACACCAGTGTCTGTAAAACACAACAGACACATAATCTTTCACACACATCTTCCAGCAGCTAATTCAAATAAAATCAGATACCATAAACAGATTAGCCAAGCCCACTCTGTACCACTGTGCTGAGCCTCAACGATTCCATCTCTCCAGGCCTGTCCATGCTCTACCACACAACCTGCTGATACCAGCTCTAACTGTATCACATGCTGCCCTTCCTATGGATTCCCAACACCACGCGGGGCGAAGAACAGATGCCATCCTGCTCTGCACAACAAGCAAAGCTTTCTTGCAACGTTTGGCTCTTCAGGTAGAAAGAAAAAGTGGAAAACCTCAAGAAGAAAAACATCTGGAAAGAGTTACACACAAGACAGTAAAACAATGGAGAGCCAAGACACGGAAGAGCTCGACTGCTCAAGTGCCACTGCTTTCAGCAGGAGCTCTGACTGGGAGCACAAAAAGAAGGTGGGAAACAGCAAACACGGGCGTTCCCACCTCCCTGCTTGGCTCCCATCACAGCGTTACCTCACGTGAGTGCAAGACTTGGATCCATCTTCCACTCTTACGACATTTCCTCACCTCCTAAAGTAAGTGGAAGACTCCTCTTAGACCTTGCAGTGGCTTAGGACAAGAGGGAAATCCATTCCCTCTTACGTTCCAGGCCTATATAGGTCAGCACCCTGACAGCAAAGGTGCCCTATCAGGTAATTAAGGTCAAAGTAGAACAAGCAGCCGCCTACCACCTTCACCACCGCCTGTCTTGTAAGCAGTGGGGAGGTCACGTTAAGAAAGAGCCACCCCAACACCTCCACGGAAGGCAGAGAGCTAAGGTCACGATGGCCACGCCACCCCTGGTGCTGGGTGACCCGGTGCCAGCCCACGCTGAACCCTGCACCACCGGAATTCAGAGCTGGGCTCGGAGCACACGGAGGAGGCCCCGCACTGGCACAAGGGCTCGCAGCGAGGCGTTCACGCTCCAGACCAGCTCAACCAGTTTGCTGCCGGGCTGGCCAGCGCAGGCAGGCCCGGGCAGGGCTGAAACGCGGCTCGCGAATCGCTCCCTCCCCGATGCCCGCTTCGGGGCGAAGCCCAACTGCCGCCCTGCCCGGCGGCCCCGCTGGCGCCCGGGAAAGCCCCGCGGCGGCGGTTGAGGAAACCCCGCGGCGGGGGCCGGCTCCGCTCGACCCGCCGCGCAACGGCCGCCTCACGGCGAAGGGGCACCTGGGGCACCCGGGCGAGCCCTGCTCCGCGCACCCCGGCAGCGGCCGAACCGCGGCTCCACAGCCAAGAGCTCCCCAGCCGAGGGCTGCCCACCTCAATCGGCTCCGCGCCCCTCCGCGGCCCCGGGCCCGGACTGCGATGGCGGCCGGACCCTCCCGCCGCCGCTCTCTCAGAGCCGGCACCTGCCGGGTGCTGCCCGCCGGAGCTCAGGCAGCCCGGCCAGGGCGGGAGGGGCGGACGGCGCCGGGGGCGGCTGCGGGAAGGCGGCCGCTGTCCCTCCGCGCCCTTGGGGACCGCGGGCTCATCCCCTACCTGCCACCCGCGGGCCGCTGCGCGCAGCCCCCGGCTCCGCCATCTTCCTCGCACGGTGCCCACCGCCGTCGCCTTCTCCCGCCAGCAGGTCTCCGCTCCGTCCCGCGGCGCCCAGCGGCCGCCGCACAAGCGCACAGCCCGCCCCCTGCACCTGACACGGCGGGCGGGGGGGGGCGGCGGGGGCCG
>VXBP01000037.1:0-62531 GCA_013400115.1 Rhinopomastus cyanomelas | reverse complement strand
GGTCACGTCACCGCCAGGTGCTGTCGCTGCCCCGCCCCGCCCCGCCCCGCCGGGAGTCACCCGGTGCAGCCTCACCGTCGATGACCTGGCACGTCGAATCGGTTTCTTTCAGAGCCAAGCAGCCCTCCGGCTCCCTGGGAGCTTCTGCCGAATGTTTCAGGCTTTTCCGGACTTCTCCACGCAGTCGGTCACGGGTGCTGGGGACAGCCACGCGTCCCCTCGCCGGAGTCCATGGCACTGCGAACGGCACCAGCGTGATGTCCTCCTGGCGTCCCCACGACCCTTCGGGATGAGCTGGTCCAGCATGGGCAGAACCATTTTGTACTTGGTTCTCACTGAATCACTGAGGCAGGAGAAGCCCCCAGGACCTAACATCACCCCAGCGGCCAGACCAGGGCACTAAGGGCCACAGCCAGGCTGTCCTTCAACACCTCCAGGGATGGGGACTCCACCACTGCCCGCTTGGGCAGTCCAGTCCAGGCTCTGATTACCCTTTCCATGGGGAAGGGCTTCCTGACATCCAACCTAACTCTGCCCTTTAAACAACTATTTGTTTTACTCTTGCCTTCCTGTTTTGCTGGCACACGGAGAGACATGTCAGTCCTTGTAGGCACACACATGGCCGCTGGGCACAAGGCGGCGGGGCAGTTCCTACTCCCTGTCTCCAAACATCACCACATCAGCTGCTGCTAGATGAATTGCCTTCCCTGGACTTGTAAAAAGTCATGTAGATGTGGTGCTCAAGGACATGGTTTAGCGGTGGGCTTGGTACAGTCAGGATAACGGGTGGGCTCCTTACGATCTTACAGGTCTTTTCCAACTGTGATTCTGTGATGAGATGCCCAGCACACCATCTTACCTCACCTCCACCGCCAGGCCACAATGGTGACATTTGAGATGCATTTAATCCTCTCACTGCCAATTCTTAGTCCTTTTGTTCTGTTGTTTTCACCTAGTGATTGTATTCTCATTACATTCTCCAGCTGAAAATGCAGACCCCAGGCAATGAAGGGGGTGGAGGAGGAAAGGATTTTCCTTTCTTTTTCTTTTTCTTTTTGCAAAGCCTTTGCTTTGGCGTTCCTGATGGGCCTCCCAGGAAACCACTAGTTCTTATTACGGGCAAGTTACTCTGTTGGGGCACCGGCCAACAATTTGTCTTCCACCTATGCCTTCAGGTGGTGTCACCGGGTTTGTGTTCACACACGTCAGTAAAAGTTAGCTAAGGGCTGAACTCGTTTTTACTGGTGTGTATAATAACAATCATTCCTAGTGTTGCCTTACCAGTGACTTGGTTTTTGTTGTCCATAACTCTGCCAAATTTTAAAAGGGTCACAGAATCACAGAACATTTGGGATTGGAAGGAACCTTGAAAGATCACCCAGTCCAAGCCCCTTCCCAGAGCAGGATCCCCTAGATCCTGTCACACAGGAGCATAGCCAGGCTGGATATGTTCATGTGCGACTGTATCTAGGGGATCCTGCTGAGGGGAGGGATTGGCCTGGCTGATCTTTCGAGGTCCCTTCCAACTCCTGATGTTCTGTGATTATAAATCGCTCCATCTTCTCTCCTAACATCCTGTGTCGTAAAGGATTTTCCATACCCCCAGGATGCCTCGAACTAGGGGAACAGTCTCACTCTTTGTCACATATTTGTGTTACCTTTTGAAGTCCGGCTGGATCTATTTGACTTGGAACAGGCTGACACTCGTGAGGTCAGTCTTCACAAAACCAAGGGAAAACAGGGCAAGAGGAGAACTGCCTCCTCACCTCGTCCCTTTGTGCACTGACGGCAGAGGCACTGAGACTGATGTACAGACAGAGCCCTGCAGACACTCCCTGCTTTACTGAGCAGCTGATGGGACAAACAGCAGGGCAATGCAGCGCAGACCTCTTCCACACCTCACTGAAATGGAACGTTTTGTTCATCGATCTTTCACTGGAAGGGTGATCAATATGATTTCTCCAGGTCTCCCATCAGCAAGGTCCCCTTTATTTACCACCAGACACTTGCTTTTCTCCTCCAGATTCAGAACCTCATGAGCCCACAACGCTAAGAGCCGGGTATGAATTCCTCTGCAGATTTGTGGCCGGGTCTCACTGGGGGGATACAGACAAGTTAGACTTTGGGAAGCTTGGGACAGCTTTTCATTCTGGGATCAAACTAATGGCTCTTCACTGCAGCATTAGGCAAATAAAGGGCAAAAGCTCTGCTGGATTTTCATGCTTTAACAGGATGTGACACAGTCAAGAGCATTGGGCTGATCTGCAGAAGATAAGTCTTGCTTAGGACTTGCTTAGGAAGGAAAGAATGTCTGCCCTGCAGCCACAGAAACCTTTCTGCGTTTCTCCTCACCACCTGCTCAAGTGATTGATATTTGCCTGAAGGATGTGCAATGATTCGTAGTATTTCTGTCTAACTGCAGCGGGACGCTTTGCCAGGAAGAGGAACGCTTCTTCCCCTCTGGATGTCTGTTCATGCAGGGGAGGAACATATTACAGTGCTCTATGAAAGAAGCATGGACAGCAGAGTGACAAGGAGCTGTTCTCAAGGCGACGAGCATCAAACCCTAAGAGAGTTCTACCCTGACTGAATGCCTAAATGAGCCCTGAACCAATGAAGTTTACTTATTGTTCAATAATAATTGTACTGAATGAAATGGCAGACAGTCAGTAGAGAACGAGGGCTTTTGCACTTTGTCTTCCTTAAAGTAACTTCATGTGTAGGAGAATCCCAGAACATTAGGGACTGGAAGGGACCTTGAAAGATTGTCCAGTCCAAGCCTCCTGTCGCAGCAGGATCCCCTAGATCCAGTCACAGAATCCCAGAACATTAGGGACTGGAAGGGACCTCGAAAGATTGTCCAGGCCAATCCCCCTGCTGCAGCAGGATCCCCTAGATCCAGTCATACAGGAACATGGCCAGGCGGGTTTGAAACATCTCCAGAGGAGACTCCACAACCCCTTGAAGGGAAGGAGAGTCCTGGCTACCATGGTAGCTCCAAGAAGCCAGATGGTCTCCAGGCTAAAGGAATGTATGAGCAGCAATGCACGAGTCCTGAAGGCTCTGCCCCACACCTGCAGTGAGGCCATTTGTATGCTCTGTGTTCCACCCTTCACATCTCAACTGGGAAGTCTAGTGCCTCTGAGCACTGCAGCAGTACTATCCCTACGGCAACTTTGGGAGAGACAGAACAACTGGAAGAGACACGTGAGCATTCTTAGGGCTGCTTTCAGAACCATCTACGGGGAACATACAGGAGACCCAGATGTTACTCAAGAATGAACCTATTACCTGCCTGGCACAGGGAAACCAAAGTTGAATTCTGACAGCTCCTATTTAAAGACAGAGGAAGAACATGGCAAACTATGACAATTTGATTTGCTTTCAGAATCAATTTTCATTCTTCCTTAACTTCCACAGCCTGTGACATTTATTCACACTGTGACTTGGCACACTCGGAGAGAACACAGTGCTGATCACAGTAACTCTAGGGTTCCTTTGCAGCAAGATTCATCAGGCTCTGCCTGTAGATGCTCACAGCCCAAAGGTTTCCTGGTTATTAAAACGAGATTAATGATTTTGAAGCATGCAGGGTCTGAAAAACAGTTGAGCTGAGCTCAGATCAGTGGGTGTAAAATACTACAGTGAACATTTTAGCACTAAAGGGGGAGGGTCTGTTGACAACACTTGTTCATCAAGAATTAAGTAGATCCTCGGGTTGAGCTGCACTGCCTTCACCACAGCTACAATGGATGACACTCTCTGCCTCTGAACGGAAGCACCGGTGATGTCAATGTCTAGTGTACACACACTCCACAGAGAAAGCTCACACGGCGTCTGCTCAAAAGATGAGAGGACACCTTACGGAAGTCTCACTGCCATGGACTCAGCTGTCACACATTTCAGAACTGGAGCAAAGAGAAAATGTGAATCAAACATTAACTTCCCTTAGCTTCACAGGCTAAAGATCAGTCCCGCGTGACTATCAGGGATCAGTTTTCTGCCTCCGCACCGATCCAGCAATTCCTGGAACATGCTGTTGCCCCTGGAGTTGCATTTCCCAGGAGCTATCACTAAGCAAACCCAGCGAATGTAGTTTGTAAATGTTTACAAACCTCTGTAGCCAACATCAGAAAGCCCACACTAGGAAATAAAAATAGATGGTAATTGCTAGTGGGTTAGTAGTTACAGCCTGACCGACACTGTGGGATTAATGGAAACAGTGGGACCAAAGGCAGAGCATTGGGCTCACAGCCATTTCACAGAATCACAGAGCATCAGGGGTTGGAAGGGGCCTCGAGAAATCACCCAGTCCAATCGCCCTGCCAGACAGGAACATGGCCAGGTGGGTTCGAAAAGCCTCCAGAGAAGGAGACTCCAGAGAAAGAGAACCACCCCCTCAGCAGCCCTTTCAGGTGCTCTGTCACCCTCACCAGGAAGAATTTGCAGAATTCTAGCTCATTCTCCAGTTAGTTTCCCCCACACCCCACCCCTTGAAGCTCAGGTTTATTTATGTTCGCTGTGGATCCTGTCATTTGTGTTTGGTTTTTTGAATTTATGCTGCTGACCAGGATGTTGAGGGTTTGTTTCCAGCGTTATTTATTCCATCTTCAAGCTCTATTTGTAGACAGCCTGAAGCAACCAACCCAACTGGTTAGAAAAAAATAAGAGGGCTAAACCCAGCGTTTTTATTTCATGAGAATTCTGCCAGTTCAGAATTTCTTTTCATTTCAAATCAGTCACAAAGAGCTGAAATTAGTTACGTGTAGTTCAGACAGTGGTTAAGGATGACACACTTTTCTTCCTAGCCATACAGCAAACTTCTCACAGCGCCCGTGTGTGGCCTGTGACTGCAGCAAAGCGGTCTGTTAACACATCTAGGGCTTCCAACATGGGGAGTTTAAAGTTGTCTGTATTTCCAGAGACACTAAGGGGACTTCTTTTCTTTTCCAAATTACATGGCAGAGATCTACACCCCTGTTTAAATCCAAGAGGATTTAAACCATGTTGTCTTCGTGGATACTGCAGCCTCTCTGGATACTTGGGGTTTTTTTCTACTTCTCTCTAACCCACTGGAACTCAAAGGGATTCACGTTCCACGCACTGTCCCATCTCCTTCTCTGAAGCCGCTCGTGCCAGATGCTACTTCACCAGCTGTTTGTTCTTCTCTTCTGTATTCCCTACACAATGCACACACTTCTGCCGCGATACTCCGTGCACCACTGCTAATCCTTTGCAGGTCCCAGCTACTTTTACCTTCTGAGTCACTTGTTGTGGATCCTCTCTGTCATTGCAGCAGTTTAACACCCACAGAGTGGCCACAAGAGGACAACTTTCTGCCAGGACTCTGCATTAGGCAGCAAGTACTTTTACCAGTATTGGCACCTTGATCCAGTTCTGGGACCCTGAGTTCCAGAAGGACACAGAGCTGCTGGAGAGACTCCAGCACAGAGCCACAGAAATGGTGAAGCGAGGGCAACGTCTCATTGATGAGGAAAGACTGAGGGAGCTGGGGCTCTTGAGCTTAGAGGAGACTGAGGGGTGACCCCATTAATGTTGATCAATATGGAAAAGGTGGGTGTCAGGAGGATGGAGCCAGACTCTGCTCACGGGCACCCAGTGATAGGACAAGGGACACCGGGTGTGAGCTGTAACAGAGGAGGTTCCACATCAATGTGAGAAGGACCTTCTTCCCAGTGAGGGTGACAGAGCCCTGAAGTGGCTGCCCAGGGGGGCTGTGGAGTCTCCTTCTCTGGAGATGTTTCAAACCCACCTGGATATAGTCCTGTGCAACTGGATCTAGGGGATCCTGCTGTGGCTGGTCCCTTCCAATCCCTAATGTTCTGTGATTCCTCTAACCCTCAGATATTTCTTTCTTGCTCCATTGCCATCACACAGATTGAATGAGCCTTTACCAGCTTTGTTCTCTACTTTTACATGTAAGCTCTCATCAATCAGATTAGCCTTGATCCCATTCCAGAACTCAAACTATTCAGTGTATGATCTTCTTCCAACAATGTTTCCCAGGGGCAGACCAACCCTAGACCTCCTTCCACGGTGATCTGTTGTTCTTCACTATCTACTTGCACCTTTCCCCTAAATATTTGAAAACCATAAGGATTGCATTCCATTTTTATTAATAACATGGAACTGGTTTGTAATTCCAGACTTTTCCCTGCCCTCCTACGAGCAGACAGTTGCTTCTGCAGTTGGAGTGATTTTTCCATGGTCATTCATGAGTCTCAACCCGGGGAGGGGCACACCAGCGGGCAAGAGGCAGCCCGACCACATCTTGAGAAGTTTCATCTGGCCAAACAACATTCTTTCTGCTGGCTTCTGGAAAGCACTAGGACTTGACAGACACACCAAAGCAGTTCTAGGTGCTTACCATCAACACCTGGAAAACCAAAGCCCAGCTGAGGGGCACTGCTGCCAAGGGGCAGTGGTTGCAATAACGCAGATTCCCTAAGAACGCTGATCAGAAAAGGAGCTTCTGCTGCTGAAGGTCCCTTAGACACAACAGGTATCAATGAAAAAGCCGATGAACTTAGTGCTATTTGTCCCCCGTCTTCATGGTGAAAGCCAGCTCCCAAACCCCCACCTACAGAGGCACAGCTGGGGAAGGGACGGGGCAGCCAGCAACAGGGCAGAGAAACTGGATGCATTCAGGTCCACCGGGCTGCATGGAAGTCACCCCAGGCTACTGGAATACCTGAGTGTGAAGCAGTTATCAGGCTTCATCACTAAAAGATGCAAGGAGGACTTGGGAAACTGTGTCTGTCGGCTTCACCTCAGTCAATGGAGTGGGTACAAAGAGCAATGAGGCTGATGAAGGGCTAGGAGGGCAGGTCTCACGAGGAACGGCGAAGGGAACTGGACCTGTTCATTCTGGAAAGAAGGAGGCTGAGAGGAGACCTTACTGCTATCTACAACTACCTGAAAGGAGGCTGTAGAGGGGTAGAAGTTCCGTAAGAGCGGCACCACAACACTGGAGAGAGCTCAGCGGAGGGCTGACATGGAGCCTAATGAGGAAAGACTGCAGGAGCTGGACTGGTACCAAGGAAACTAAGAAGTGACAGCATGAACCTACAGCTGTGCAAAGGATTACTACGAAGTGTCAGGGGCAAACTCTTCTAGTCACTGCCAGCTGGTCTGACAAAGCAGTTGCAGCAGTTTACAACTTGGAGATTCACACTGGGCATCAGAAAGCAAATTCAACAAGAGGGTAGCTGGGCACTAGAGCAGGTTGTCCAGAAGTGGAGTCGTCTCTGTCACAGGGGCTTTCCAAGGTGCAGGCAAAGCCAAGAGTGGCATAGACTCGTGTAGGGCTTGTCAAACTGAAAGACAACCTTCAGAGACGCGTTCCAACCAACTTTGTTGTGATCCTGCAGCGGGTCACAGGTCTTCACACCACCTTATTAATAAAACCCTATTATTAAAAGAATCTACTTATTAACTTGTTTGGTTTTCTGAGTGGTGACAGAAGATTGTCACCTAGCCTGTTTGAAGAGAGAACATGGGAAACACCTCGATGAGTTGTGTAACCGAAACAACCTCTTATCAACCCACTTTACTGGGTTAAAGCTATAGCAAGATACTTCAGCTAAGAAAAAGCATTCAAGTCACACTTCTGCTCCACATCCCTCTTTCTCTTGACCTGATATCCACAGAATTGCAGAGTTATTGAGGCTGGAAAAGCCCTCTGAGCTCATCCAGCCAGGCCCACAACCCACCATCACCAGTCAGCTAGACCAGGGCACTTAGGGCCATGTGCAGCTTGTCTTTAAACACTTCTAAGGATGGGGCCTCCACCACTTCCCTGGGAAGTCCAGTCCAGGTCTGATCACCCTTTCCTCCTCTTGTGTAAGGACAAGCATTTGCTTCTTTCAGTGCGCCTGGACTGTATCTGGTAAAGACAGTGGGGAAAAGCATTACAACTGTCCAGCCAAACTCACAGCTGCCCCTGTAGATTTGGCACAGAGAACAAAAGTCCTGTTTCTACAATTTAATCCCAGAGAAGGCCTCAACGTGGGAAAGGGAAAACCAAGTTTGCACTTCAGGTGGAGGAAATTAATTTGGAATCTCTACTTTCAATTTCATGCTATAGAAAGCCAACAGCAGTTCCCAAAGTTAAACAAGATTCCTTAAAGTTGTCTAGGAAATACTGTGGCAGGTGGAGCACCTTCCATGGCTCTGCAGGCAGTGGTCTCTCAACACTCTATCCAGAAGCTTGCTGCTCTAACCACTGCTCCTTGCCAGGAGACACCAAAAAGAGCTACTTGTGCCAGCTGTGGCCACAGAGAGGAGAGAAGCACAAAGAGACAACGGCTTTGATGGCGCTATGAAAGGAGCTTCAGCAGTGAACAGAGAAAGCAAATGAGAACACTTACTCAAGGAAGGTGACAGAGCCCAACATGCAAGTAGAAGCCAGATGGTGCTGAGCCAGAGCGCTATTAGGCAATTAATAGTTAAACAGGAAATTGCATGAAACATTCTGTGTTGGTTGTGTATTTTCCCCATCTCCAGCAGGTTTCTTCCACACATACTTCAAACTCACGAAACACTTGGTAGGTACCAAATACTAAATCATCCCTATAGGAAGGAATCTGATCTGTGTATGGCAAACAGACACTCTGATGGAAGAAGTAAAAGAAGTCCTTTTTGCAGCAGCTCTTGAATTTCCAGCCTGGCTCCAAGCTCCTGCTGAAGACTCATGGAAAGTAACGAGGCCACTCGGTATTTAAAGCCATTTTGTTTTTATCTCTTGGGGCAGTCACTTTACATCATACCAAAAAAGACTGTATCACGAATACAAGCGTCAAGAATCAGATTTTCATGGCACAAAAGGACGTTTTCCATTAACCTGCTTTCCGAGCTGTTAAATACATAACTGAAGACAAAGAAACTAAGGTTACCACAAAAGAAGAGTTGCATGATGACGTTAGTCTTTATTCAGCTTCTCAACGGGCTCCTCCAGTCTGAAGGTGGAGAAGGACCTTTGCATTGGTTTGTTTCAGTGATTTAGTGAGGTTGCAAAGATCCTTTGCCTACGTCTGTCACAGATTTCTCTTCTCGTTCACACTGTTACCCAGAGTTCACCTAAGCTTGAACGCTGCACCTTACAATGTACGGAATCGAAGATGAAAGTAAAACTCTACTCTTAACATCACATCTTTCTGTAATGTAGAAATAGTCTACGTGTTTAGCAGATCGAGAATGTGAAGCATTCACTTTGGGGAAGAAATATTTGATGTGTTTTTCAGCACAAACCCAACTGTTCCACGTTTCTGTCCCTAGGAATCCCCGGTGAGTTGGGTGACATCCGGTGGTTCATCTTCTGCACCTACAGCCTGACACCTGCACTGTGGCAAGGCGCGTGAGCTTCATGTACAAGACAGCTGTCAACCACTGCAAGTTGTGAGATGCTGCTTACTTTTTAACTGTGCTTCTCCCCTACCCCTCCACTGCAGCAAATTTACATCTCTGAAACAATGAGTGTCTTTAATTATCAAAATCAGTATAAAAATAGCAGCGTGCTCCTAGATGTGAAAAGCAGACTCATCGTGCACTGCCAAGTTCCATGCAGACTGCTGCCTTCCTTTTCCATTATCGAAATCTTTTTAGAGTGAACGTCGAGGCAAGGGGTACAAGGACAGACAGTGCATAGTACGACTCGATTCTAATGGGAACTGGGTGTTTGTGTACGATCTAAACCCATGACAATTACAGTGTACGCAGTTTTTATTTCAAAGTAAAAGTGTAACTGGAACTGTAGTGATGAAAGCAGAGCAGTCTTTTACAGCCCATGTCACCGCATCTCACTTACACCCAGAGGTAAAAGCTCTAATTGATGAAGAGACAAAGAATTTGTGGCGTTTCACTGAACCTTGGCGATAATCCAGCATTATCCATTTCTAAAGAAATATAAATACCTTAAAACAAACATTGAAAATAAAGCCTTTTGATGTAACAAACTACACTCTTTACCGAGAATTTTCAGTCTTCTTAAAAGAAAGGGACTTCACCCCAAAAAATAATCGAAATATCAATGTAGAACAATCCTTGGAGGAAAAAAGTTGGAATGTAAACCTCTGTTCCCATTTAGATCTGAAAAGCAAAAACACCACACCACGGATTTAATTCACATGCGGTTTGTGGCCAGCAGCCCTGTCTTTGAGCTGGTTTGACAGCAGGAGAGACCCCCTGAAGTCAGCGCAGTACTGGACCGACCTCTGCTCAAAGCCCCGCTTCCTAACACCCAAACAGTTTCTGTCCTCTCCTGCCCCACCCCCACTGTTAGTGTACTACAGAGATGACCAGCAATTCTGCCAACACAATCACTCAGACAAAAATCAGCCCACACGTCTCAAAAGCAAAAACCAAAGCCAACTGTAAGGGTAGCTTCCCTGAGCACTGACTAGCCAAATCCATTTGGTGGCAAAGCGAACACGTTTCCAACCATTCCTCTGACATAACCAACAGAGGAAAGTTTCCACCATGTCTTTCACATTACCTATGGCCATGGAAGTTGCTCTTTATTCCTGGTAGACGAAGACTATCCTCAGAGAAGTTATTAACATGTTCTCTCTTCATGTCTTTTCCCTTCTTGAAGTATGACACTCACAGTGTACTGCGTAGCTGACAGAAGCTTAAACCCATCACAGCTGCTCCTGTAAGCACCCTGCCCAACGCAGAGATCCGTTCCTTTGCAAACACTATTGGGGCAGTATTCCTGCAGCTTATGACTGATGCCTTACACTAGCTTCACCACTCACAGCCTGCAGTCCTACAGTGTGCTGCCAGCTTGCCAGCCAGACCTCCACTGAGCTCAGACAGGTCCAGAGTGCAATCTTCAAAAGCCTGAAGAAAACCTCACCAAGATTTTACAGACAACACGTGTACTTCTATACAATGTGCTTCACACCCTGAGAACCTCAGAGATGTCAACACAACGTAAGCATTTCAGCAGAATTAGCCATATTAGCAGCTCTGAGGGAGCGAGCGGACTAAAAAGATGAAGAATTAAAACACGGTAACACACTCAGAGCAGTCTATCCAATTAAGTGAACACAGTGGCTCACTAGGTTACTACTTATCCTCTCAGCCAGCTTATCCTGCCCACAGTTCTCTCCCAAGTGCAAGATACAGTGCATCATCTTCAAAACACTTCACAGTAGATTCCACTCCTGCAATTTCCTACATCATCTGAATTACAAACATTTTGCTCCAACTGAAGAGCGAGCAAGCTCAGTTACCACAGCTTAGTGACAAGCTCCAACACAACTGCCTGCAACCAGCTCTGAAACTAGGGCTACCTTTAATGTTAGCGACTAACAAGATGCTAACAAGATGCTTTATGCTTGTTACACAAACAAAACCAGAAACAAGGTCTCAGGGGGTTTCTACTTCAAAACTCTTTTACTTAAAATAAAATGTCACCCTTTTATTTCCTTAAAATCCTTCAACTCCTTCTGTACTTACTACTAGGTACTGAGATTGTCAAAGCTACATAGGGATCAGATAGGTGAGACCCACACAGGTCGATGCTGTTTGACAAAGCTCCTACATAACCTGTGATCTGTTCCAGCACTGGTTTTCAGCAGCAGTTGAGGGCTCTCCCTGCCTCAACTGAGTTGGCCACTGCTGCCCCCTACATGGCACAAGCCCTGACCCAACAATTCTTGTGCCTGCTCCCCAAGAGGTCTTTCTGGCCCACTGTGCAGGGGACATAACAAAAATCCTACTGGTCTGCTAATCTTTATCACCTCCTTTGCTTTCCATCATCTTGTTGAAAGATGCTTACACTTCAGGGAGCAGCACTGAGGGCTGCTCTCAGTTCCTTCAACGTGAACATACCCAGCTAATTCCATGCATGCTGCTGCTGACTCATGTAAGTGCCACTCCTTGCACACACGTACACAGCGCACATACACACACACACACGATCATTAGAACAGATGCTGCTACTCTAGCTTTTTGGGGTCTAACTGCTTTGATTTTCTTTCAGGAATCTTAAAGGTAATGAGAAGGCTGCCCTTCATGTATGTTTTAACAGTCTGACATGACCTGCTTAGAGGGCAACTAGAGGCTGACTGTAGGACAGACGTGAGAACAGAAAGCTGGCGTGTGCACACCCACAACCCTCTGCTGAAGCAGTCCAACACTTCCTCAGAAAGGGAGCTCTTCTGAACATCACAGCATTGTCTTACTTGCTCTCAAACAAGAAAAACCAGCTTATTGATAAAGACGAGCTACTAGCTCGGGGTATAAAGTATGTTTACAACTTACGTCATCAATATCTTCATCGTCATCTTCAATATCATCAAACTGGATTTCATCATCATCTCCAGGACCAAACGTATCTGTTTCATTGATTTTAGCTAAGGAAGAATTCAGAAAAGTTAAAGAGTGTGTTCATGCCAGGTCAAGACAGACTGAATATTCTTGTCTAATATGACCTTTCAATTTCAAGTTAAAAGGTTCTTACCATGTTCTGGAAGCTCCCCGTACGCTTTCAGACTTCTGGCTTCATCTGCATTGTACTTTAGAATGACATCGGCCTTGTTATCCTAAGGAAGAATTGGTTAGAACAACGATGTGTAAGTAATTAGAGAAATTCAGTTCCATGCCTTTGAAATACATTTTTCATCAGAGAACACACACCCAGAGGTGATGTTTGGTGATCAGTCACCAAGTGTGAACACCTCCTGTTTTTAGGCAGATGCTGTCATTTACCATATTGATCATCAACACATCACACCTCTAACACGCTTCAGAAGCACCATCTATCTTCCAACAATTTGTGATGTAACACTAACCGTCACCAAAAAGCTTTTAGCTCATGAAAATCTGACAAGCTCTACATTAGGTAAAATGTAAGTAGAAACTAATTACTCATCAACTGGCCTCTTATGGTAAAAGCCTAATGAGCAAAGGCTCCAAGATCCAGATTACCAACAGCTCTGATTATCCCAACAGAATGTTTGGTTCTTGGCTCAGTCTCCCTCGTATCGCAGGATCCAAGCACCCAACAGCTACAGCTGCAAATAAAGAGGTCAGGCATGGTGCCATAAACACCCTCACTCACAGCCTCAGAGGGCCACTTAGAAGAGCAAGCTGATCCAGGGTTTGTCACCTACTCACGACAACCTTTCTGTAGTACAAGGAAACTAAGAGTCGTCATTCAGCTGAACACAAATTCCAGTAAAGTTAGGTGGGAGTTTTCTCATGGTAACTGCTGCAGCTTAACATAAATGAACGTGCTTGTAAGACACTCTTCACTGGCAAATTGCACTGCATTTTTACCTGGTAGTCTCGTAAACCAACCAATATAATATCAGACGTATTTATCCAGACCTGAAAGAGAGAATAGGTATTTCAGTGCACTAATACCACTTGTGTTGTGTAACACTAAAGTCAAGCAGCACATTTAGGTTCACTGAGGGACACAAAACACTTCGCTACAGCCACCACTTTAACTTCCCAACTAGTAAATGGGAAATATGCAACTTCACGATTTGACAGCAAAATCAAGGTCACAGACACTCAGAGATATGTTACTTCATGTGTTACGGATCTTTTACTAAGGTAAATCAAACCTTTTTGAAAAGCTTCCAGCCAACAAGGTGGTTACTGCTCTCAACAATTTGTTGTAGCTAGAGATGTTTCTGCTTGTAGGAGGTTTGGACTAGATGACCTTTAAGAGGTTCTTTCCAACCCAACACCTATGATTCTACGATGCCAGTAACAGCTTTTCAGAAGACACAATTAATGTTACCAAGCCACCACTGTGTGAACTGAGTCTGACAAGGGCAAAACCAAACCAAAAACCTGATGAAGGAGGTGATGGACAGGCCCAGATTAGAGCATGAGGAAATGAATGAATGGAGCAATTTTTAGTAAGCCACAACGCTAATCAAGTGAAGATCTCAACTGGCAGACACCATCAAAACAGGATACGCTAATTTCAATGCATAAGACAGTTGTATCCCACACCAGCACGATTTGTTTGGAGATGAAATATATTTCAGTTGAGATTTCCTTTCTTTTAGAGACAAAGAGCAGGTTAAGCGATGCTTTCTGTAACAAGAAATTCATTGTGCAGCACCCGGCGTTTGACTCTGCACATTCTCCAATACCTTCAACAGTTTAGCGCTGTGTGCTAGCACCAGCACCAGGATGTGTGCGTTCACCAGTCTCCAAAACCAGACAGGTGGAACCACAGCAAAAACATGGAGAACATCTGTTCTGACGGGGAACAGGGCATTTGAGAAGACCTCGTCTGTCCCATACACCAAGAGAGGACAGCAAGCTGCAACATCTGACGAGGGTGAGGGGACACCATCCAAAGTCCACGAGTTAAGGACATAAACGTATGCACTTGGCTTCCCTGAAGGTACAAACTTTTGCAGATCAGCTTTGCACAGGAATTTTTTGGGAACTGATGAAGCAGATAATAATGGTGTGATGGCATCTGAGGTGTCTGCAGAAAGCTGCCAAGGAACCTGCCCAAACCGCTCTAATTCAGCTATTCTCAGGTAAGTCGCCCAGTGAGAAGACAACTGTTACTCAGTTCTTCTCCAGAGCCAGTGAAGTCACTATTATTAATAGTTTGGGGGAATGGGATGTGTAGAAAACAATAGTGGCCTTGGACAAACTTCTCAGACCTTTGTTTTCCTATGCTTGGTGTCAACCTTCATACAGAATCACAGAACATTAGGGATTAGAAGGGACCTCAAAAGATCATCTAGTCCAATCCCCCTGCCACAGCAGGATCACCTAGATCCACTCGCACAGGAACATGGCCAGGTGGGTTTTAAACATCTCCAGAGAAGGAGACTCCGCAACCCCCCTGGGCAGCCCCTTCCAGGGCTCCGTCACCCTCACTGGGAAAAAGGTCCTTCTCAGGTTGATGTGGAACCTCCTCTGCTCAAGCTCACACCCACTGTCCCTTGTCCTATCACTAGATGTCACTGAGCAGAGCCTGGCTCCATCCTTGGGGTCACTCCTCAGTCTCTATTTCGGCAGGCTAAAGAGACCCAGCTCCCTCAGCCTTTCCTCACACAGGGGGTGCTAACAGAAGCTCTCCTGCTTAAGCGATCTGCTAAATCTGCGTGACAGTTTTCCAAACAGTCATCAAGCTTTCCACCTACAATTGGGGAGCTTTTAAATATTTCATATACACTTCAAATGCCTAGAATTGGAACAAGTGCGTGTCAGCCAAAACTACCTCCCCTGAAGTCCACACCTCCAAAGGCTCACTCAAAAGCCACCAATTTCCTATTTCTGTGCTGGCAATACAAACAGAAGGAAGAACAAACCAGTTAGCTATCTAAAGAGGTTTACAATATTCAAGAACAGCAGTGACACGAACTTCTGTCATCAGCTGTGTAACACATAGATTTCTTACAACTGGGTCATGCACAACACTACTGCTGTCTATCGCAGCGCTTCAGAATTACCTTTTTTCTTAACTTCCCTCTAATATGACACAACCTCTTCACGCCATCAAAACATAACGCCTCCAGTCTTCCATTGCCTAACATCTTGATCACCTGGGCGTATTCTGAAAGAGAAGGGAACATACAGCAAAACCTGTGAGCATCCATGAAACAACACATAGCTTTTGCTGCCAGAGCCAAACTTCACAGTTAACACTTTATGAGACGCAAACAGCTGAGAGGAGCTTTGAGCAGCCATACTGGCTGCTGAATACATCCCAGCTTTGCTATCGTTGTTGATGTCAACATTTTCAAACACCTCTCGATCCTGGCTGTATCCATGCCTCTGTTCCCTCTGAAATGCTTACTACTGGCAAATTTTAGAGCTACGGACTCACACACAGAATCTGAAAGTCTATGACTGTGTCCCACCACCTGCCCTGACAAAACCTTGGGCTGTCAGTGAGAAAACAGGAGGAAGCAGCATATCCCATATGTACCACTGATCCTCTGGATTCCTTCTGCAGAGGCTCTCTGGAAAAAAAAATGCTGTACTGAAAGAACACACTCTGGTTTCTCAGAAACTGCCTGAAAGTGAAGTACCAGGCTTCACCTGAAAACTACAAAGCTTCTCCCAACTGTCCACCCTCCATCTCTCATCTTGTATTTAATATGCTTCCCTCACGCAGTTCTAGAAATCACTATTGAAGTAATTCACGCACATGCTGCTAAAATCTGCAGCACAATGTGTTATCACGTAACTAAAACGATAAAGCTTGTAAAAGTACACCACCACTGCTGGGAAAAGGAGTCTCAGTTGTCAGACAGTCAAACCAACCACAAGTGACTGTCAATAACTGAGAATGTTTCCTTATGCAGATTTTCTTGGGAGTTGGAAAGGATTTAAAGTTTTACTGGTGCATCAGAATCGGCTCCTTTTTTGCTTACAATGCCCACAGAATATCAGAACTGACTCAAGTTACCAAAGTCGTCGCTTCTACAGTGATTTCAGTCAGCACTTCTAACTAATCACTAAGCGAGTACTCGCACGTATGGGAGCACCCACAAGAGCGCCACATGCCAAGCAGGGTAATAAGACAAAAGGGAGATGAGCTGTCACCAAAAGGCTGGGGTGAGGGGAATCTTCGTCACCGCCCTCCGGCAGAACACTCTTGTGGCTTACCTCACCTGACAACATTCAAGTTCAGACCTTATCAAAGTTTCCAGTTTCAGTAATTCCCAGACCTGCTTACCCTAAAGCCAATTCGTATGTCCCTCAACCATCAGGGGACAGCAGAAGAACAATACGAGCTACTGTTCTGCCAAGCCAGTGACTCTGGAGAACTCACTGAAAGAAATGTCACAGCTGGTATAAAACAGAGGGCAGGGCCGTGCACCCAAGAGATAGTAAGCAATACTGAACTACATCAGCTATGAGACCCTCATGCAGAGCGACTCACTGCATTTCTGGGGATGTTTACACAGATTCTGTATTACACAGAGCACCACAATGAGGCCAAGGACAGGTAAGCTTCATTCTTAACTGGTGAAGCTGTGTACAATTTCCCTTTCCCCAACGTTTTTCTCCTACACTCAATATGCAATTTAGAATTCAAATACACCCTCGACAAGAACACCTCTCTTTATTCCATAACAGCCCTTTTATTTCTCAGATATCCAGATATTTTCTTTGTGCCTCAAACTGCAGCGTATGCCGCTTACAGTATGTGGCTGAAAACTATGGTGTTTCTAAACCACAGCCAAAAAACTCACCTTGTCCATCTTCCTTGAACACCAGTTCTCTTTTTTCTGATTCATTCTCATTCTTACCTCGTCGCCTGTTTTTACCTCCTTTACCTAAAATAAAAGGATTGGGGGGAAAAGAGCATGTGTTAACATTTCCGAGTGCGGTGAAGGGAATAACCAGCCTTATGAGGATTGCTGTGCTGGTTTACTCCGTGGCTGGTTTGATTACACTGCCCAGACTTATTTTTTTTCACATGCTTTTAGGTCTGAATTCTTAACTAAATAGCAACATAACAACTGAAAAATTAAAGGTGGTTGCACTGAAGCAACAGCAGCCTTTTAACAAGGATTTGCACAAGATGGCTATTTTCAGCTTTTGTGACCAGGGCTGATAAACACCTCACAAATCATCGCGGCATAATCTTATGCATCAAACAACAGAAGAGTCATTTGAGGGGCTACCGTTGTGCTTAAGCCCCCAAAATACTCAGAGGAAATGTTACACTCCAGTAGAAAATGCCCTTTTTAATAGGCACACACGTGGCAATAGGATTACACGCTCTTCAAGAAGATGCTGAGGAGCAGCTCACACCCACCCTTCGTGTGAACACGCTCTCGTTCCCATTCCTCTCTCACGTTTTCCTGTTTTGAGCAGCGAAGTGGGAGGAAGGGGAGCAGCAGTAATGCCGGGCAGTGCCCTGCAAACGCATACAACAGCGCGCACCCCGGCCGCTTCCGTGGTGGCGGCGGACAGGGCCTCTCCCGACAGCCCAGCTCGGCCGGGGCCTCCCCGTCGCAGCCTGCCAGGCCTCACAGGCCTCGGCGCTGGGCGCAATGAGCGGGACCAGACTGGGACCCACACCCAGGCAGGGTCTGGGGAAGAGAGGAGGCCCGGCGCGGCGGGCCCGGCGCCGGGGAGCGGTGCGGGAAGGCTCCTCCAGCCTCACTCCGCCCACGGGCACGGGGGCCGCAACGGCTCCCACGTGTGAAGCCGCGAAGGCGGCAGCAACGGGGCGGCCTCCCCGGCGCAGGGCTGCGCCTGGGCCCGTCCTCGTAGCTGCGGCGCAAGGCCGGACGGCCGCGGCGCAGCCCGCTCAGGCGGGACGGGAAGGGTCCTCACCTTTATTCTTGGGCATGGCGCGGGGCGCTCCGCGGCGGGGGCGCTGCGGGCAGGGGGAGCGGCGATCAGGCTTTCGCGGAAGCGGGCGGCGGCTCCGGGCAGGACCGGGAGCGGGGCTGCGGCGAGCTCGTGGGTTCCGTCTCCCGGCACTGACCCGGCCCTCAGCGCCCCCCAGCGCTCAGGAGGGCTCCCGGCCCACGGGCATTGCCGCTTCCGCGCATGCGCGCTGCAGCTCCCCGCCGACTCTGCTCGGTGGGCGTCGCCATGGGGGGACCCGTGGCCGGCGGGTGGCCCGGTGTCCCCGGGCACCTTGCCTGCCGGAACCTGCAGACATGCGTTCTAATGCAGCGACACTAAATGCCAAACACTTGCTTATCGGAGCCTTGTTTTGGTTGACCCTCCTCTTCGAGGGCAGAACAGAGCAGCACAGACAAGCAGTGATGGAGCACTGAGGACAGGCTGAGCTGGGGCTGTTCAGCCTGCAGAAGAAAAGGCGCTAGAGTGACCGTGTTACTGTAGCCTTCCAGTACTGAAATGGGAACGTACAGGGCTCAGGCTTGACCCACCTGAAAGAATACTGAGGAGGGACTTTTTTTATGAGGGCATGTAGTGATATAACAAGGGGTAATGGCTGCAAACTGAAAGAGGTTAGACAGAAGGGAGAAGCTCTTCACTGTAAGGGTGGTGAGGTACTGGAACATGTTACCCAGAGCTGGGGAAAGATGCCCCATTCCTGCTAACAGGCTGGAAAGAGCTTTGAGCAACCTCATCTAGTTGAGGATGTCCCTGCTTACTGCACAGGGAGTTAGAACTAGGTGATCTCTGAAGGTCCCCTCCCACCCAAAGCATCCTGTGACAAGCACACAAGTGAAGTCCAGCAGCAGTGATGGACAAGCAGCAACCGCTGTAGCCGGGTGGAACAAATGATTAACCAAAACAGTTTCAAGATGTTTGAAAGTTTATTCATAGTAGAAATTTCAATTTCTTTTGAAGACTACAAAACCCGCCATTAGACAGGAGTACAGGCAATGATATCTTCCCAGAACTGTTTGTAGTTACACCTGGAACAGTTCTAATTACACATTAATAGCATGATTGGAACATTTCCTAGATCAGACTCCGAATAAAACAATCATTTAAAGATTTCAGGACAATTTTGGTTTTCTTACTAGCATTTCAGTTCTATGACAGCTGTGCCAAGCATCTAACAGATGCTGCTGTTGGTCTAGAACAAGGTACAATACCACTGAGCTCCTGCAACAGCATCTCAGACCCATTCACATGCCATGCTGAGAAAACTAGTATAAAGGACGATTGTAGAGAATGGTAGAAAAATATTTTATCTGTTATTTTGTCATTTTTTAAAAACATTTTAAGTAGACTTCCCTGACTAGGTTGCAAAATAATTACATCCCTTGTAAGTATATCCCTTCCCTTTGATTAGGTTAAGAGTATCAAGATAAAGCTAATCATTTACATCGCTCTCGTACGTGAAAATTCCTCTACTCGCCAGTGCTGCTTGCTAAGGACCAGCACACTTTGGATCCTTTCCTGCCAGTCGTAGGAAAGCACAGCTTTAGTTGGGACGCCGCATTTACAAAAGCAGAACACACACACACAATCCCAGACACGTAAATCTATTTTCTTATGCCCTTGTCTCTTTACAAAAAAAGTTTTAAATATTCTCTTGAAAAACTCTTTTTACAGGTTTCCCTTAACGCTATAGTGATTATGAATAAAGAACTGTGCCCTCGCTGGATACAGATGGCATTTAATGAGTATTGCAGCTCCGCTCCTCCCTCTGTTCTCTCACGGTCTCAAGCACCCTAAGTGGTAGCTTCAGACTAAAATAAAAGAAATATAGATCATGGCCTACATCCAGAAAATGCACCTGCATCTGCAGTTCTCCCTGCTTTTATCCTCTGTGACTGCATTCTACAGTCACCTGCAATGCCTTGCAGTCCAGCAGTGACTCTACGAAGCGTGTCACACACGCTCACGTTCTCCTAGAAAGATGCTGGGATTCAGAGAAGCATCTATCTGGATTTCTTTATCGCTTCTAACACCTGCAGCTGCAAAAGCCATCAAAACACACATGAAAGTTGTGAACACAGACCCAAACCAGGATGTCAGGTACATAAACCCACCTTCAGTCTAGCCTGTAAAACACACTGCCTGCACAGACAGGCTCTTTATACCCTGTCTTAGAAAGTAACTTAAAGTTTAAAGCAGATCTAGGCTTCAGTATGTTCTGTTCAGGTTACCATGTGCTAGGCTGCCCCTTTCACTAGCATTTAAAATACTAATCCTGTGATGCTGTGTGACACAGCAGCAGCATCTAGACTGTCTAGACTTAACGTAACAGCTTACTTGAGAAGGTAGATATGGAATTGTATGACTTCATTTTGCTTCACTATTTGGCTAATGACCAGCGAGCCTGAGGGCCACGCAAAGAGGGCTAAACCAAAAGTACTGAATGCACCTCTGCATTACTTTACAGCAGGACAGTCCAACAGCGCAGCTTAACGCTTCCTCCTTTCAGTCTGTGCTGTGCCAGGCGCCCGCGCGCGCGCACACACACGGAGAAGACAGGAGAAGTTCCTTCCTGAACTGAAATGCTGCTGCTGGCACTTCAGCAACTACTGCCATCCCTTTATTTCAGCTGCTCCACTTGCAATCTTGTGTGTTGGCCAGGTATGAGAACCTTCAGATTAGCACACTCAAAAGCCACTGCAGAAAACACTGCTTCTAGGTTTTCATAAGCCTGACTCAAAATTGCTCACAGAGCTGAAAACACATTTTCTGAAAGGTAGGGTTTTTACTAAATCCCTCCAGATCTGCAGACACTGCCAAGGAAAAATTAAAATGGCGTTTTTCTGCCTCTATTTAAAGAAGTTTCTTGAGGGGAGGGGGGCAGACTCATCTGTGCAGCTAAAGGGAGCCTCAGTGCACCAAACCCACTAATTGCTTGGGAGAGCTGCGTGTTCAAATTCTGCTATCTACAGTAATTTCAGAATCACTGCTCGTAAAACCAGTTTCTTCACAATTATGTGACTGATACAATATTTAACAGATTTTTAAGGGCGATGGAAGCAGGATCCTTTAGAAGTCTAACAAAGGAAGATTCTCCAAGGAGCACAGAAATAACCTGGTGTCAGAAGGAATACTCTCACATCCATTAAGAGCCAATCTGTTGAGCTGCCAAGATGATTTGCCCTTTCAACAAACCTCTGACAACATCAAGGAAACCAGGATATTCACCATGTTCAAAGAAATTTAATACCACTGAATCAATAATGTCTCCTCTTATGCAAAACACAACATTACAGCTTTCAGTTCTCACGTGGCACTGAGCACGCAGAGCTGCTCATCCAGGTCCGTGTTTATCAAAGCTGGAAGTCTCCACAGCCATTTTCATAACTGGAATGAGTTGATGCAGCAGATCCTTTTGGTGGAGTGGGACACGTACGGAATTCAAACGCATCCCAGCGCACCTTCCCATGTGGGCAATGTCATCTTTCACGATTAGCCATTGAGATGTGCCTTTAATTAAGACACTGAGAGGCCAACAGCACTAAAAGTTTTGGTTAGTATTTAACATAGATCTTCCACCCTTATTACAGCATTGCCTCCATCTGGGGAAAACGGAGCACACTCAACAGCTTTGTCCTACCCGACTGGGAGAGCACTATCTTTAGGGCAAACTATAACAGCCCTTTTCCTAACCCCTGGCAAATCTGATGACTTGTTGTGCTTTGGATGCCAATTAAAGTTATCAGAAAACAACTGACAGATCATTAAATCCACTGACTTTGCAACCACCATGAATGCAGTTTAGACCTACTTTCTACAGGCTTCTGCTTTATTTAGGGGATGGTACGTTTTGCTTCACTTTCAGCGTTGCCCTTCTTCTGTAACGCCAACATTCATTGAACAAATCCTTTGCAGCTCAAACAACAGTCACAGAATAGAGATAAATGTAACAGTGGATTACCAGAAAAAACCAATGTAGAAATGTTCTCTATCAGAAAGGATTTAGCAATGATTCCTGAGTCCAGAGGTTACACAGGAGAGAGTGAAAGGCAGGGGAAGGGTAATGAAAGGCAAAGTGAAATATGGAGTGAATTACCTTTTCCCTCTGGGTTACATTACCCATTGCCATACACAGGGTGGTGAGAGGTCCACGGCTTTATGCTGTGAGTACTATCAACAGCACCTGATTTTCATAACATGACGTTCCACGTCAAAACCATGGACACGTAGAGAAGACGCAGGCAAGGAGCAATACATATTCATAGTCGTACATTCAATAGCTGTTTAACAGTCAGGCTTCTTTGAGAGCTGTCCAACGACACTGACTAACCCAGGTGAACAGTTTAATCAGACTGACCTGCCACGATGTTTAATCATAGCTAAGTAAAACAAGGCATGTACGGATGAAAGAAAACAGCACAGAAACGCACTGCCTGTGAACTGTTTACAAAAACATACAAAACGCTGGATGGCACAAAGTACATAGTGCTAACAGAAACAGATTGTGTAAGCTAAGTGCTTAACATAAACTGTCCATCTCTGCCGGTAACAAAGGGTCGTTTAGGGGACAAAAAAAATATTCCTTATAAAAATAATGCTATGTGGTGCAGAGTGCTTTATTCAGTGTACTTTTGAGAGAGGTGGCGTTCACAATTCTTCCGGTTTATTCAGTCATGAACGTGATTGTTTTTGTTGTGTTTCCACGCGTCACTCCGTTCGAAGCTCCAGTAAGATCGGTAACTTGCCGTCAACAGTTTAAAGCGAGAATAGATGAAAGCATTAGCAGCAGCAGGAGCAGCAGCATTATAGGTACCAGCTGGGACAGAGTGTGCTTTGCAGGTATCTGTCAGATATGTGCTACCTGTCGCCATGATTTGTGCTATCATCTTATGCCACGGTACCAAGTGTCTGGTTGAGGTCACGTCACAGGGCTGTTGAGGTAATTTTCTTTATACCTCTCCTCTGAGCAAGAGTAGAACGGCCAACGGGCTCCAAAACTGGTGACTGGTTACGATTCAAAGCAGAGTACGTTGCTGCCATTGCACCCTGCAGAACAGAGTGGGGGGAAAAAACCACAACCAAGCAGAGTACATTGTGACTGACACACACACCCAGAGATCACACAGCGCTACATGCCAGAGATTCCCAGCTTGTTTTAGTTTCCAGACTATTTGCATCTACAGAGCGGAAATATACAACTGCATTACTTAAACTCCAGCAGTTTTAGGACAGGGTGGTTTTTAGGGTAATAAATACTTCTCAGATCCACCTAAAGCGATTTTACCTTGCTTCAGATGCCAAACCCAGAAGGTATGGAAAAGGCTGCTAAATTAATTTCTTTCTCCATGCTTTGTGAGCTAGTTGGGGAATGACAGCCCATCACTAGGCACCCTCTGCTTATCACTTATATAACCATTTCATTTTTCAGCATAATATTTACAAATCACCCACATCCTTTGGCACACTGAGATCTATTTTTAAAAAAAACCCAGAAAGCTGCGAGCCGTGAGATCAGAACTTCCCCCTCTTTTCGTTTATGTTTTTGGATGCTAGAAATTTCTAATAGCTGACTCAGACTTTTAATTATATCCTTCAGATGCCTTTTATGTCACGCGGCAGAGATTTCTGGATGTAGGACTACAGGCAGAGTGGAGCACAGGGAAACACAATTCTTTTTTAATTCTCTGTTTCTTTAAAGTAAAGCACTTTATCAGGGTCAAACCCAGCCTGTGTTTCAGATGGAGTGCAGAAGAGTACAATTATCAGTATCTTTTGACTTCCTTTTAGCTTACACTGTTTTCATTTAGTCACTGACAATCAACTTCCTCTGAAACTGTAAAATTAGCCCAATGATTTTTCAGCTCCCCTACGGCCACCTGACAACGCTTTTCACTATCAGAAGAATGATTTCTTCTCTGCTGTTTTGGTGAAGCTCAGTTCAATACATTTCAAACCTAACACATTTAACGCCTTTTCCAGACATAATAGATTTATTCTCCACAAGGGGTTCTTGTGGAACCCTACTCAACACTCCCAACTCACTTTATGGCTCCCTGTCGCAGCAACATTTCATGGTTTACACTAGACAGAACAAATTTCTACTTACCTTCACTAAATGGGGAGCGTCCTGCCTGTTCAGCTGATATTGAGGCAACTGGTCACAGTGAACTATCCAGGGGTGACTAAGAACCTGGGCTGCAGTCAGTCTTTGATGTGGGTCAACATGAAGCATTTTTGAAACAAGGTCCTGTCAGTAACACACCACGAGTCAAGGCAAATCACAGTGAAACTCGGAGCAGATGACAAAGAACCAACCAAACAAAAAAGTGAAATACTTTTCCTTCTAGCCCAGATCAGCAGAGTGTGTGGTCATCACTGTAATATTTTTGTTGTCCTGATTTAGAACGTAGGTTTTTGAATATTATGCTCTCACATCAAGTTTGAGTACAGGATTAGAGTTGAAGCCCGCCAGGATTTGTTCCTGCGCGATTTGGTCTAGGGGATCCTGCTGTGGCAGGGGGATTGGGCTGGATGATCTTTCGAGGTCCCTTCCAATCCCTAGCATTCTGTGATTTCTCGTCATGGATGACTGTGCACGTGTGTGAGTGATGATAAAAGACACTATTTCTAAGAAGAGTTGTTCTCTAATCTAATTTCTCTAATCGTATTGTGCACACCTGTTGTTCCTTCACACAAGTGACCATTCGAACATGAACAGATCACAGATAGGAAACAAACTTCCATGCACATAAAAGACAAAGTCAGTACTTTAACAACAGGCAGAACTCACCCAATCACAGATGACATGACACAGCACACACCCTGTAAGCAACACATCACACTGCAATTCGTTTCTCACCCCCCAGAGCACAAAGACACCATTATACTTGCCTTAGCTGTATCTGACACAGTATTCCAATAACCACCGCTGAGAGAGAACTTTCCACTACCTATTCGGGCCAAAATCTCCTCCGGGGTATCATCAGGACCATTTGCAAAAGGAGTGTAGCTATTTAACCAAACAATTTCAGTGTTAACAACTGGTCCATCAGCTGGATCTCAAAATAATTATTATAAATCTGATCCTAATACCCAGAAAGATCATCACAACTGCAGGCAACAGTCCCGTAATGGAAAAAGAGATCATTCTTAACATGTGAAAGGCGCAGCACCGTGTACACATCTGTTCTTACTGTTCGCATTGCTTCTATACTGAGCCTGAAAACCAGACTGTGCTTACTGCAGTTTAGGCACTGCTGGTTCCTGAATTACAGAAAGTTCTCCCTAAGCCTTTGTACTTCAGTGAAATAACAAAACATAATGTAATTCTCAAATCAAACACGAAGGCTTTATGAGAAATCTGAAAACATTTGGTTGTACACTAGAGGAAGGAAAGTGCATCAGTTTTCCTTGCTTCACACTACAGAAGCACTGCTACTAGAAAACCCACAATCAAAAGAGAGGTGCCTTTTGGACCAAGCACATTTGTCAGTTACTAAAATGCCAAAACATCTCTGCTGATGTTAACTTCTAACCAAAGTGGCGATAATCCAGTGTAAGATCTGGAAAGCACAGTAGCATCTATCTTTTGAACTTGGGGAACCAAAGCTGAAGCTACTATCACAATTTTCAGCTACACCCAATTTCTGGCTTGTGGCACATACATTCTAACTGCATCACTCCCAGCCATGCATTCCACACACAAGCATGCTCCAGTGCATTGCAATTGTATTTGTAATGGGTATTTCTTCTTGCTCATTTTCACATCACAAAATGAATTCTTACTCCTAGATCTCCACAAAGCAGAAATAGAACACCTCAACTAGATGAGAGCCAAGAATTCTTCGTTACTCTGCATTCCACTAAAACCAAAGTATATCCTATCCCCACTGAAGACAAGGTTGAGATTCATCAGTGTCTTGAGAGAAACACCTTCAACAGTGGGCCTACATTCAGCAGTCTTTTGGTTTACACTTGTTTGCTGTTCTACAGGAGAGCAAACTGAAGTGATCCTTACCCGGTAAGCATAGTATAAAGTAGAACGCCAAGGCTCCAAATGTCACATGCAGCATCATAACCTTGTCTCTTTAAGACCTGAGAGAGACACATGTTTGTTTACCTGAAAACAAATACTTGGAAATGCTTAAAATAGCAAGGATTTCAAATTGGTAGTGTTCACGGAGTGATTTTGCTTGTTGCGTAAGAGTGAAATAAATACCTGACTAGCAAGAAATCCCATCAAACTAAATCAAGGCACATAAGCTACCCTGGTATTTACCTCTGGTGCCACAAAATTTGCCGTGTAGCATGGAGTCATCAGAAGACCATTTTCTGCTCGTAACTGTTTGGCAAAACCAAAATCACAAATTCTAATTGATTCCGGATTACCAGATTCATCAACATAAAGAATATTGCTAGGCTTCAGGTCTCTATGAACAACCTAAAAACAAAAAGAAAAAACACTAAATAAAATAAGACAAACATACTAAAGGCTTTATGTTCTTACTACCAACTCTGCTACTTCATTTCCAATCTCCTATCAGCAATCAGTTTCCAGATTTCCAGCTGATGTTGGAATCTCCAGTATCTGAACGTCTATACAGCTGTTGAGGAATGTCTGGATTTCAACACAAGTTTCTGCTGCAATATAACTATTTACCAAAAACTACTTAATTTCTGTGCAGAAAAACATATCAAGACAAGAAGAATATTAACATCTGTAAGGAAGCATTTTGGTCAAGATGAAACTTACCCCTTGCGCATGGAGATACTCAACCGTTTTGGTTATTGTGAACAGAACAGCACTTGCTTCTCGTTCTGAAAAGAACTTTTGCCTGAGAATTTTATCGAGCAGTTCTCCTCCTTTCATCAGCTCTGTTACTACATACACGTACTTTCCATCGTCGTACACCTGCAGAAGGGACATTCACAGGTAACCCTCAAACCAGTTATCGTCCTCTGTCTTCCTGTGCAACACACACAGTGCAGGTGGGTACATAAACTCTTCACGCATTTCCACCACACTTCTCAGCTCAGAAATGAGCACAAAGCCTCCTACAAAGAGGTCGTAACGACATGAAGTAACGGCGTACCAATGTTTAAAGAAACAACAGATTAACTGCGACTTGATTTCTCCACCCAGTTTTACCGAAACAAATACAGCCAGACATGGGAGAAGTGAAGCAGCACTCAAGAGAAGACAGGCTAATTAAAGCAAACCCCAGAATTCTAGTAGTAATAATTGCACCAAATACCAACTGTGAACAGAGATTGGAGAGAAAAAATGAATCAAATAAATCAAATGGCCTCTGTAAGCACTACAATTTATGCAGGTGAAGCTGCTATGATAAGAGCTCACAACTTGCACATTGCTCTGCACATGAAACCTATGAACACTAATGAAAACATATATTTTGGCCTTTATTTCTAGTTAAGGAAAATGGCTTTATTTCTGCATGGATTTTATCATCTAGGAAAAAAAATCACTGAGAATTCTCAGCAGGGGCCACTACAGGCTGGACAGTGCCAAGCATCTTGTCAGGGTATGTATGCACCTCATTCCAGTTGCACTTCCTTCACGGTTAGACTTAGTCCAGAAAGTGGTTCCTTCTATGCAGAAACCTTTTACAGGTAATTAGTAAAATTACTATTACTTCAACCTGTTTCTTTTAACGCTGATGTTGGAATTGTTCTCTTCAGTAACACACGTGAAATAAAAACTGGATTCAGGCACTGGAATGGGCTTCCCAGGGAGGTGGTTGAGTCCCCATCCCTGGACTTGTTTAAAGACTGTTTGGATGCGGTGTTGAGGAATCTGATTTAGGGGTGGACTTGTAAGGTAGGGCAGATCCCAGGGGTCTTTTCCAACCTGAGCAAGAATAAACATTTCCACCCTAAGCTACATTCAAATAATGCATTTATTCTTGAGATACAAGAGAAGCCATTTCTTGCACAGCAGTGATTTCCAAAGACATGCACTTCTATGCTGGACACCTACTTGTAGCATTTCAGGATAGAAATATTTAAATTGTGATGTGGAACCAAATGAAAAACAGGGTCAAATCAACATAATCATTTTTTGTATAATACCAGACGGTGCTCTTGAGGAGTCTGATGCCTGGAAGCGAAGCAGTCCTAACTCTTTTCTCTGAAGGCTGTAATAGCGCACTGCTGTACTGTGGGACACGCATGCATCTGTATTAGGTCAACAAAAACTTCAACCAGTATGGAATTCTTACAGTAGTGGGTATCATGCAAGTTCCTGTTACGTGTGAAACCTACACTCCTTTCCTTACACTGGACACACACTCCCACAAATTCTGCCTGGGGGACTAAAGTGGAAGCGAGAATTCGAGACTTTGTTCCTCTGTGGACTTCAGGTGCTTTTTCGTAGTCTCCTGCTGCTGTTTGTATATTACTGCTAGCAGGAAGGAAAGATGGATCCTAAGGGAAGATGACTGACAATGACAACGAATGACAATGACAAAGTAAAGTGTATGCGGCAACTTTTCTAGGCTGCCCGAGTTACTCTGGTCTCAGTCTAAAATATCCATAATGCTCAAGTTCAGAAAGTACTCACATTCCTCATCTTTTCTTGCTGCTTGAGTAACAAAACCTATACGATGTGTTAAAGTAACACACACACCTGGCAAGCAGCTCTAAAAGTAACAGGAATGCTGATGCAGGTTCCATGTCAGCACAGCTGCTTTCAGGTAGTTTTGTTGTCCAACCATGTGAAGCAGAATAAACAGAAAATGGGACTGCAGTTACCTAACTTACAGTAAGAAATCAGATTGTTCTCTCAAGAAAGGGGCAAACTATGTTACACTGACAAGGCAACGACAAACTGTAGTAGGAGAACACCAGACAGAGTTTTCTAGAACTCATCTCCACTGTATTTATGAGCTACAGTTCTAATTAGTTCAAAATGTCTGACCATCTCCTTTTGGCTGAGCTCAGCTTCATGGAAATGGTTAGCTATTTTGCCTGAGCTTTGGTTTGTGGGACCTGAATACCTTCCTGTAGACTAAGGAATTCATTAGGCACAAGCCTTTAAAATTTTGAATCCTCTTTAATATAAAATCAAGGAAACACAATTTTCCTTTTATTTTAGATCATCAGAATCTACTGTTCACTGTGAAATGCATCTAGCTCCAAATATACTTTTAGCTTTTTATGGTCCAAGCGTTTCCATGGTCAGAGTCAATAAAACTCTAGCTAGATGATGTTCCATACAGAAAGCAGAGGAAGGTGCTAGGTAAAGGAAAGTGATGACGATGGCTATTAAAAGCGTTTTGTCCCCTGTGGAGCAGTACTCATTACCACCCATGAGGTTTACTTTGGGTATGGTGCTAATAACGCTAGCAAGTTCTCAGACAGCAATCTACTTGAAAATGGCTTTTGACTAACATGAACAACTGTAGATTCAGACTTCAACTAGGCATCAGAAAAGGTGCTTTTGTTCCTTTAAAAACATAGCCAACATCAATTATTCCTGTGCTAGGATTTATGAAGGATGAATTATCTGACTTCTTAGGATTACACTGTCTCAAAATATAAGCATCTCTAAAAGATGGTATCTCAGCAAAAATATTGTAAGAATAAGCTGAACAAATTGCATAAGGATATTGTTTTGTTCCTAAATACTGAAAAAATGAGCATAAATCTAAACCAAGTAATTAGAAAGTGACATGCAATGCTAATACACTGGAGGATGCCTTGTGACACAGTACTTACATCTTTTAGGGTAATAATATTTGGATGCTGACCATAGCGCAGCAGGATTTCAATTTCCTCTGTGGGATCTCTCTTACTTTTGTCAATAATCTGTAAGAGCAAACAGACATACAGGCATAATTTGTTACGTGGTCATTGTGTAGTCTAACACCCTGGAATGCTTGCTAAGCATAAACAGAGAAGCAGCACTTATTGTTGCTGGTAAAGGGCATGGATTATAATCAAACCAATATTTGTTCAAGGGAACACTAAGGCTAAGCAAAAAAGCTCAGCTGAAACCATTCTGGAGAGTAAGTGCCTTGCTCAACCTCAGGCTGACAAATAACCCAAGACTGTTTCACACTAAGACTTTGGTCAGCCACCTGCTAGATCAACATAACAGTGGAATCCTTGTTAAAACCAGCAAGCAAAGACAAAGCCTTGACGTTTATCCTGGAGAGAGTACCGGACTTCAGTGCTGTTCTGAACTCCCAGCTACCTGACCATTTATGAACCTGCTTTGGATGCTGAAGAGTCATGTAAGCTTTACAGAGCACATCTCCTTCTACACATAGTCATGCAATTACCATCTGTTTGACTGCAATTATGTAGGTGTTTCACAGACTGAATGCTGCTTTTCACTATACACACTAGCATATGGAGAAAACCTACAGCAACCAATAGTACCTGCCAGTAAACACTGTATTTTGTTGATCAGTCTAATTAGCACTTGAATAAAAAACTTTACAACAAAAAAAGTCTATTAATGTTATGTTCTTTAAGGCAAATACATATGGCAAATACCCAGCATCTGCACCACTACAACCTGGCAAGAGAATGGTTTCTAATGAAGTCATTACCTTCACAGCATATTCCATGTTTGAAGCTTTATGAATACACCTCTTGCAGATAGAGTAAGACCCAACTCCGATATCTTCCTTTACTTCATATCCATCAGTAAACTGAATGCTGTTCCTGTGCAACTGCTACCAAAATAACATTATCAATTGATGATTATTCTAAATTTAACAGAGCTTTTCTTTTTCCCCAAGATTCTGAATTCCTACTGATTTGCTCTGAATTTAAACTGATGGCTCAATTGGGTCAAAGAGGTCTAAACAGACACCCTAGTTTGCTGTTAGTATGGGAAAAGTTACAGGTCAGTCACTCTAAAGAATGTACACTATATTAGAAGCTGACAATACCATTGTTCCAGTGATTGATTAAAGATAGAATTTTCAAAACAAAGAACAGCAGAAAACTACATGAAAATATAATGGTAAAAAAAGCATCACTGTTTATTATCTGAATAGATGAATGCCAGCTGGAAAATTCCAACCAACTGAATAGACTCAGATTAACTGGAAATTGCATGGAAAGGCAGATAAATATCCTTTCACAGAAATAAAAAGCTGAAAGGAGGAAAGTGTTCACTCTTGTAAGGGAAGGAAATGGTGATCTACTACAAGGAGTTTGTGCAAAGGATGCGAAGCACTTGCAGGAAGCCATCTGGGTATCCTGCAGCACAGAAAAGAGGAAACAGGAGTGAGGAAGTGGCTGAGGGGCACAGAGGAAAGGCTGCAGAGAAGCAAATCTTTACAAGACAATGAAATCATACACAGAGAGAAAGAACTTCATCTACAAAGCTATGCGGGAAAGAAGGAGCACAAGTTTGCAAGACTTTAGCAAGACTTCAGGACTACAGGTCACTCTCACAAATACAACCACATGAGACAGCTTACTTGTTACACACGACACAAGTAATGTGCATCAACAAGCCTTTTGGGATGGTTCTAGACATAATGGGAAGACTGAAGAAATACAAGCTCTGAATAAACTATTCTTACAAGTTTTCTCAGACATTTAGAAAATATCCTCACAGTGACAAGTACAAAGAAACCATCAACACCTCTCAGTAGTGAGACTTATTAAAAGCAGAAAGATAAGTCAGAAATACAGTTGTTGCCGATGTCTTCCCCCTGCATATACGTCTGCTGTTCTCCCCTGCTGTCTATAAAGATCCCAGTGCTGAGGTCTGCTTTCAGAATGACCTCAGACTCCTTATGAGGTCAGGTGTGCCTGGCCCCAATCCACTTCAGCAAGAGCCTTGCCTTTCTTGTCTCACACAAAACTGCACCTAACCCAAAGGTCTGCTGTCAGAAAACAAGCAGCAGTGGCAGTAATAGCAATGGCAGCAAGGTATTGAAAGTGGCCACCTCACGATTATTAATATAGGAGCCTGTAGCATTGGAACAGTGCTAGGAAGCTCGTGTCCACGCTAAACACTGACTTCTGTTACACACTGAAAAAAGTGGTTTAGGAGGGATTGAGCATGTCTTGGTTACAAGTTCCTAAACACACGTCAGTCCAAAACATCCAGATACGCTGCATAACTGTACTCAGTGCCTTCTACTGCACTGTAGGAATCAACAGATACTTCCATGCGTGGGAGAAAACAGTCAAGGTCCCTCTCATTCCTCTCTGCCTTCTAATTATGGCTTGATAGTAAAGACAGTACATGTATCAGAGCTTTTTCATTTCAGAGCTGAAGCCTATTCACACCCCTGGCTGTTCAGTCATTAAAGAGTAATTAACCCTTTGACCTTCACAGGTTCTGTTTGGATAAAATAATCTTACCTTTACCTTCCTTCTATAAGGGTGATGATGATTTTGGCATGGTACTTCATTACGTGATGAAGGAGACAATCCCTGCCCTGGGAGACAGCAATCCTGCTTTGACTACTTTTAAAGCAGATGCACTGACCTGGACAATGGAATGCACTCCAACTGTCTGCATCGCTTGGCTTTCATCATCTGATGTGATAGCTACAAAACTAAATCCCCGAAAAAGCTGATGTGCATTAGCACTAGGCGGGATACCAGGCGAATCTGGAAAAAACCCACATCATCTACTTACACACAGAACTAGAAACTGCAGAAAACATTCCTGAGGCCCAGACTGCAAATAATTCCTGCCCTGTTTTACACACACTACCTAGAAAAGAACTATCAACAGCTGCAGAGATCGCATTACTGTCAGAGAGTGTTTTATTTTACCAGGAGCGTTATTTTGCAGCAAGGATTTACATACAGCAGCATGCTTAAGAGACATTCACGAGAAAGTACACTAATTTTGGCAACATCCTGACCTGGCAAATAAAACAAGCCTGTATCATATTTAGAATGTGTCACTAGGCAGAGACAAATTGCAATGAAATCATAGAATCATGGAATCATTCAGGCTGGAAAAGATCCTTAGGATCATTGAGTCCAACCATCAACCCTACTCTACATGTTCACCCCTAAATCATACCCCCCCAACACTATATTTAAGCAGCTTTTAAACTCATCCAGGAATGGGGACTCAACCCCCACCCTGGAAACTGCAGCTTTGCCACTCAAGGCCATAGAACACAGCCTTCAGAGAGACACAGGGAAACGTTTTGAATTATGGGTTCATAACGCCTCATTATCTGGAGACTTTCCAAACCTGCCTGGATGCTTTTCTGAGTGATGTGCCCTAGTTCTGGTCCCTACCCCTTGGTAGGGTTGTTGGGCTTGATGGTCTTTGGAGGTCCCTTCCAACTCCTAACATCCCGTGACTACTCAGCTAAGCAAAAGTGAATTCTGTAAATGCTTTGCTGCTGAGGATTACTGATGTTTAACATTAACTCAGTTATCCCTCACAACGTATTTACATCAAAGAGACAAAACCCTCTAAGATCTACGAAATACTTGTCTGTACGCATTCATTTAGCCCAGCAACATCTGTAAGAGCAAGACACCTTACATAAGCTCACATGTGTTTCTAATTTTTGAACAGGTAAGTGGTTTCACTCTTGTCTTTTTACCTTTTGGAGTTTTTGCTGTGAACTCAGGGTCAAAATAAAACGTGTCCTCAGGTCTGCCAGTTGCAGGTTTGAAAGGGGGATGAATTTCTCTCCTGTACAATTTCTGTAGAGAACGTATAGGCCAGAGTGAATTAAAAAGTTCTAAGACAACATCAAACTCTTAAGTAACATATTGAATTAATCTGAAACTAGATACTCACATTCCAATCGATTTTAGAAAAGAACGCATGCCTCTTAATTTCTTCAACTCCGTCAGGACCTGCTCCTTTTATAAGGGAGAAAAATGACCAAATTATTTTTCTTGGTCAAAAGAGTGACTCTTCTGTCACAGCAGAAGTGATATTTATGATTTATATTCAGAAGAGGAAACTGGCAAGCTAGGTTCTCAGCTCAAAGCCTATTCTACCTAAGAAACTGTAAATTTATGCAGACACCTGAATGATGTTATCAATATTATGACAAAAGAAAGTGTTTGCTAATTGCTTTACCTAATCTGTTAGCCGGGTTTCTTTTGAAGAGCATCCGCAGAAGACTCTGTGCCTCAGGACTCAAGAACTGAGGCATTCCAAGTTTGGCCCTACAGAACAAGAACCATTAATAGCATAGAAACAAATTCACCAAAGAATTAACTCTGCATTCCCCCCGTCCTTTGTCATTCAAGAAATCCATTTCCAACAAAACAGCACCACTGAGAACTTGCCTTCAGACACCAGGAACAGAGCAAAACTGCTGTCAGTCATGCAAACCTGTACATTTCTCTTGGTCCTGCTTTGAGCAGTGTCATGTTTTAAGTAACAAATCCAGAACTTCAGTAGAGGAAGAGATGACAAAAAGTGTTGAAAAGCATATTATGGGATAACACTTTCCCTATTTGTACATTTTTCTTACAGGCTTTGATCCACATTTAAGTTTAGTTATTACCAAATTACACCAAAACAGCAAAGCTGTTCTGACAAAGGGCATTTCAGAAGGGGTAAGGAAAACTACCACTGTACAACACACAGCAAGAACGCTCCCAAAAAAAACCAACAAAGGGCTTAGGAAGCCTAAGCTAGAAGAGAGAAACTGAATTCAGTTAGGGGGTGATGTTGCAACATTAGCAGGTACAATAACGGGCAACGAGCGTAAGCTGGAACACAGGAGGTTCCACATCGATATGACAAGGAACTTCTTCCCAGTGAGGGTGACAAAGCACTGGAAGGGGCTGCGCAGGGGGGTTGTGGAACCTCCTTCTCTGGAGACGTTGGAAACCCACCTGGACATGTTCCTGTGCAACTTGGTCTAGGGAATCCTGCAGTGGCAGGGGGATTGGACTTGATGAGGCTCTTGTGAGAACCAGAGAGATTAAAACTGCCGTTTCTTCCTTGCTATCTCAAAGGGGCACCTTCCACAAAACCCTTTACTGACCATGTGCCACAGCACAAGAAAAGGCAGCCACCGGGTCCTCAGAGCTCCCAAATCATGTGATCACATGAGCGACAGCAATTTTTTTCTGACATTCCTGATAGATGAAGGCAACATTTTCTATGAAGGCATATCTCAAGTTAAGGAGAAAAGATGCTTAAAAAGTTAACTTGATTGCTGCAAAATAGGATTCCTTCAAATTGCAGAATTTCTCAGTTTTAAGTAAACCACAGCAAGAATAAATGGCATGTTGTGAGAGCACAGAAAAACACTTGTTCTAAGAAGAATACACTTTCCATGGACGTTCAGGAACAGAAATAGTCTATCTTTAATGTCAGACCATTAAAATATGAATTCATATGCACACTTGTCCATTTTAAAGAGTTTTATGAGAAAATTAAGGAAAAATCTAGTATCTTTACTAGTATACAGAAACGAAAACCAACATACTGACATTCTTGTGAGGCTGAACAAAAAATGTGAACTGATCAGAACAGGCCTCTACTTTTCAGCTGTTCAGCTTACAACAGCAAAGCGCTTCTATGTGTGTAATAATTTCAAGTACACGGACCATCAAAACAAAGGTAGAATTTAATTCACATCACATTTTTTGTACAGCTCTCTGAAACTAATAACAAAGACTAGGAGGTGAGAAAAGAACCGAGGTGGAAAGGGAATTAGAGGCACATGCTGAGATGGAATCTGAAAGCAATTACAAATGTCAGCTTGGGAGATGCAAGGATATTCTACGTGGTAGCTGAACACAGAAGATTTTTGTGGGAAGGCTGCTGAGGAACAGAGGAGTCACACGCAAGCAAAGCAAAGACCTGACTCGTGAGACAGCAATGCCAGAGAGCAACAGAACTATTTCAGACTAGTTTCTGGTAAGCAGGAGGTGGTCAGAAGTTTATGCTTGCTATGAACAGAGAGAACCTTTTAGTTAAAGACATTCAGTTACCACAACATGAAGACCTGAACCGGCATTGTGGGGAGGCAACAGAAAAAATGCAACATACATTTGCAAGTAAATGAGGAAAAAAAGCAAGGGCAAAGAGAACATAAGGTACAAGCTTTGGAAAGCAAAATCAAAATCAAGGAGAAGAATGAGTTTGCTTTCCACGGGCTTTCACATTGCAGTTACTTAAGGGGGACTTTTCAACACAGCTGTTGGTGCAAACCAAACACTGGCTTTGGTATATGGGGAAACAAGTGGCAACAGACTGAAACAGATGACAAACACTGAAGCAGAACCCAAACTAGGAGAATGAGCTTCCGTGGGGAGAAAAATGGTATCAGTGAAAAAAGGATGGAAACAGAGGAGCGAAACAGAGCCGCTGGCACAGCACCAGGTTACGGTCCCACAAGCGGGACAATTATGCCACAAGTCGCGTTAGTTCAGAGTACACACAGGGGACCAGCAAGGCAAAAAAAGCAGGCCTTCAGTAGCAAAACCAAGAATGTTAACTGCATGAAGGAAAACAATTTCCACAATATAGCTAATGCAAAATCTACGCTGGAAATGGCAGTGGGAAAATCGGAGCTTGGGCGAGTCAGAGAGAACATAAGGGAGGATGCACTTTTGGATATAGGCAGAGCATCAGGGAAGCATGTGGTTGGCAGCACCATGTATATGTGTGTGTGTATATAAATAAAGAAGTGGGGTGAGGAGCTGGTAAGGTAGAGAAGGATAAAAACACCTTAAAAAACCTCAAACAAAAAAACATGGAAAAAGTGCACAGGTTATCAAAAAGGATCAGGAAGTTTAAAAATATTATGGAAATCAGATGTCAAAGATCATATGGTTGGAGAAGTTATTACAGATTAGAGAGCTGCTATGAATATCTTTGTACCTGGTATGGGGGAGGAATAGAAAGGCAAATTAGATAGGCAGCAAGGGAATTAACAGTACGGAATAGGGAGTGAGGATTTACCAGTACCTTTGGAAATGAGGGAAGAGTAGAAATTAGATATTGCAGCCCGGAGGGCATCCCTGTAGAATACCTGACGAGATATATAAATAAGAGTGTACTCACTTGAGAATCATAGTCATGGTTTCTTTTCTGTCTTTCCCTTGGAAAGGTAGAGTACCAGTGAGCATTTCAAACTGTATAGAGTAAAACTTTCATCAATTACATTACCTGGACAAAATCTAATTTTTGACAAAACTACTTAGCATCTTAACCTTCCAAACTTCATGCATGTTAACAAGCTGTGCAAAACAACTTCTCATTGTACAATTTCAGTTACTGTCAACCCTGAGCAGCCGCTACCGTTTTGAAAGCTGCACAACAGTTCCCTATGTTGATACCTTGCTCGACATGCTTTTACCTGAACAACTTAGACTATGACCTCTGGTGCTTTATTTCTGCCTAAAAAGTTCATTCTTGGAAGACCTGACCTATGCAACTGTATTTTAATTTTCAGGAGGATGGGGGTAGGCAAAAAAAATCCCCTTTCAAAAGTTAGTGATGATTTCTCCTCATGCAGAGACATTAAAAAAGGTAGTTTTCTTTTCAAGCTGGCATGTACACAGCCTTCATAGGAAAGGGGCAAAAGGTTAGTTGATTGACAGAGACATGCATGATGAAAAGTGGTTTCTGTATGCATACAGCGGAAATAAAGCCTGAAAGAACACGGAAGAGCTACACAGTACGTGCATGCACACTCGACAGTGCCTGTTAGTAGGCAACGGACACTGTTAAAATACTGATTTGTTCTGAAAGTGACCGAGTAAAAATAGATAAAGGCACTTGTGTGGGGCTGTGGTATACTCCAGGGATATCAGACTTCAGAAGCAGTGAAAGCAGGCTGGCAGCCGTCACAGCAGCCAGCGCCGAGGTACAAATCCTGACTCTTGGTTTAAGAATTGCAAAGCAATTGAGTTTCATGAAATTTCATGGCATTTAAAGCGATCAAAATGAAAACAATTATAAAGGAAACCTCCGAACCCAGCTTATGCAAACTTCAGTCATTCTAAACACAAGGGATCCTCTATTTCCCCCGTTTCCAGTAGGACCCAAATATCCAGTCTTTGAAAACACATGCACGGATAACCTGAGCGAATAATGTGTGATGGATGTATTCTTAAGTCTATGATAAAGAGCATGAAGTTGCACTGACATTCTTTAAAACCCATTTTTACTGAAATACAATTTTAAAATGTCTTGCTACCTACATAGCATTCCAAGAAACAAAGCTGCCAACTCCTCACTACTGCTAGGTAGTTCTAATTCTTGCTACTTTTCATCTGTACATGTATGTGTGTATGTATACACATACACTTACATTCAAATTAAACACAACACCAACATGAAAACATCCTGCTTAGAACACTTAATTGTCACAAAAACGCGACAGGCGTATGAAAAAACAATAAAACCAATCTGGTTTGTTTCTAGTGCAGAGTGACTTTCACAAACTGTACATTCAAAACCCGTTCACAGGTCAATTCTGACTGAGGCCTGTTTCATTACACTTGCCTGGAGCTGTGTGTCCTTAGCAAGCTCCTATTTGTCATAAGCACAGATGCTGTTGTAACTCAAACATGTGTTCTTTGTCTCCCCACAAAACACTGTACATTCCAACACCAATCGGCCACGCGTACTTTAACAACAGGTCAACACCAGCCTTCTCTAGTGATCGTCTTTCATTCAGCAGTAGGAGAACCTCAACAAATACCTAATGCTTCTGAAAAATTTACTTAAATGTTTTGAGATGTCTGACAACCCTTAACACAGTCACTGCTTTAAAGGACCAACTGGTATATACTGGTACACAAGGATGGTTTAAAAATACTTAGCATCTAGCAGCAGGAGAAAAGAGGCCAAATAATTTGTTGAGATATCTTTCTAGTCTGTGTTTCTTAGGATCAGTCTAGACACGATGTATTCATACCACACCCCCAGCCACTGAACTTCTCAAGCAACACAGATTCTAATTAAGAATTATTTAAGAGTTAATACACACAGATTGTCTAAGAAATTTATCACGCAGACTACAAATGCAAGGAAGAAAAAGATGTCTTGGAGAAAACGGCACCGTACTCCACAGACTAAGGTAAAGAATTTGCTTTTTAAGGAAATCTCTCGGTCATTAAGCGGAAGTGTTTAAAATTCAGCACACTGATGTGCACTGGTGCGTCTAGTGTAGCTTTCAGAGACTGACAACTTTCACCCACGTTCACTCTTAACCTCCGCACTGTATAGGCTCAAAATGGTGTTTTCCAGCTATACAAAGTAAAGCTGAAGTTGAAGTCCCTGTTATTGACAACAAATATTCTGCAGCTACACTGTAATTCTCTCTTAACTGCCTATGTTCTTACTGATAAAATGTGCAGTTGTAAGGCTTCACGCGTGTGACTGTTTGTCTGGAGATCTGAGCTCAGCTATCAGGTGCTACTTTTACACAGTCAGTTTTCAGACCACAACAGCATTCCAGATGATTAAAGGTGAAAGGACGACTGTTTTCCAGACACAAGAGCGCTTCTCATACTAGAAAGCGCACACATTAGTTGTACTGTTACAGTCATACGTTGCAGAAGCAGTAAGAAACAAAAACATTTCCTTTAAAAGCACAATTAATCTTTATGTCCAAAATGCACACAAAGATGGCAAATACTGAAAGCCATTCTGCATTCCTGAAATACCAAACAGGATCTAGTTCTCTTCTCCAAAGTCACACGTAACACACATTCTTTCCCCTGACCCTGCAGCTTTACTGCATGTGCTTTCTTTGCAGACACATCACAAGCAACAGGACAAGTACATCCTGTATCAGTTCAGTGGCATTTGGATAATTCTGATGAGTGAGAGCAACAGCCGCCATTTCACCAAGTTGTAATTACACTGCAGACTGATTAGAAAGTTTTTCCTACTTCAGAATAGATTCAAATTTAAAATCTGATTTAGATTTCTTGCATGCCTCTGAAGAGACTGTATTTTTCTCTGTATACGTCAGTACTCCTAGTAGTCCTCGTAGCACTCAAACTACAATGGAGGCATAGAGATCTCAATTTAACCACAAAAATATGGCATATTGGTTGGTGTTGACAGAAGACTGGTTCATAGTCTTGCGGACCAAACTCTGTGGTACTGTTACGAATTTCACATAACTTAGTCTTTTTATGGTAGTTACGATTCATTTAACTCTCACCTCAGAGTTTAATATTTGATTTGTTTCAGTTTTGCTATTATTGATGTTTGCTGGAAACCTACCATTAAAACACCAAAAGACCACCAGTCTGCGCTCTGTGTATGGCCTCGCCTATTAACAACTTCTGGTGCCATATATTCCACTGTTCCACAGAAAGAGTAGGCCTTTTTCTCGTGATCAATTGACTCCTTACTTAGGCCAAAGTCTGCAATGAAAGAAAACATTCTAAATGTCATTATTTGTTTAAAAATAAAAATCACTCACGGTTCATCCTTTCACAATGATGTCAAACGTAACGCTTCTATCAGTCAGACGCACACCCTAGCTCGTGTACGGGAACAAGACTTCTCCTTGCTTCTCCACATTATCACAGGTCCATAACATCACATAAACACGTAAAGCATGCATCTGAGATTTAAATGCAAAAGCATTTCATTGATTCCTAACTAATTACACTACTCGTTCCAAAGCAACATTTCCTACCCGTTCAAATTCCTTGTTCTACCACTGAAAAAAAGGAAAAGGCAAAGATTGTATTACAAGAAGATCCAGAGGTGGCAATTTCCCTTTATTCACCTGTCAATTTGATATGTCCTTCCTCATCAAGCAGGATGCTGAAAAACAATAGCGAGAATAAAATAAGCTCAATAAAATACCTTTAGACTGTTTTTTTTTTCCAGACAAGGTACTGACAACATTCAGGAATCAACAGATCAAGATGAATCATTAGGATTCATCTTGTGCATCAAGACGAATCATTAGCTTTGAAACCACAAATTTTCTCACCCTTCAATTCTTTCTTCTTGAAGACTAAGAAACAGAATCGGCGTATCAGAGTTTTACTTAGCTATCTGGTTTAATTCAGCCCAGCATTTATCTTGACTTGTCCGTTTTGGCAACCTGCAGCACGTGTCCTTATCACACTTGTCAAAAATAGAGATACAGCTGCATTTCTTTTGAACTGAGTAAGTCATGTCAATGCAATGTCTACAAAATGGAAATGATCATCTCAGAGGATGCTGATCACTTCGGCTAACATCAGTTAGTACATTCTCCCGTGCTGTACTGAAGGGCAGGACCCATGCACCCTCTGCTCAGAGCAGATATTGTGCTTTCACTGGTTTAGAGCAACAAAGCAAGCCACATTTCTCTGAGACACCAACCATCTTTAAACATCACTGAATATAATCACATTTCAAAGTTAAAATCACAGTTTTTCAATAGGTACAGAAATACACAATCACTTTTTTTAAAAGCACTATGCTTGAGGTCACAGCTCTACATTGGCTAACCCTAACCCTCAGGCTTCCTGTCCCTCCCTCCATGCTTAGTTCCTATAGCAAATTACTGAAGTTGAACGGCTGGTGAGAGAAGCGCAGAGGTAGAAACGCTAGAGGAAGCAAATTAATACGTGGCATTGACTGCACATGAGTCTTACTTCTCTGGTTTTAGGTCCCGATATATGATTCCGAGACTGTGTAGATGGTCTAAAGCAAGGGCTAACTCAGCCAGGTAAAATTTCACATCGTCTTCTGTGAACATCACCTGGAAAATGCAAACCAATTAACTTCATATGTAGCATCACTTGTAATGATAGGACACGGGGGAATGGCTTCAAGGTAAAAGAAGGCAGATTTAGATTAGACCTTAGGATCTAATCTCCCTGTGAGGGTGCTGATGCACTCGAACAGGTTGCCCAGAGAACGCTGTGCCTGTCCCCTCCCTCGAAGTGTTCAAGGCCAGGCTAGACAGGGCTCTGGGCAACTTGGCCTAGAGAAGGGTGTCCCTGTCCACAGCATGGGGTGGGAACTATGTGATCTTTAAGGTCCCTTCTAACCCAAACCATTCTATGATTCTACGCAAAAGCACATTTTCCATTAGGAAGATAAACTAACTCCTGTGTATGTTGTCCCAATGATATTAAAAACTGTTGTGATCTAGTAACAGAAAAGAGCATTTAGAAAAATACAAAAATTCAACATAATTTGATTCTGCCTGTTACTATTCAGCTTTTGTTTTAGAAATTTACAACTAACATCTTTAGATACAGCATATGGACCTAGAAAAAAATGAACAGATGAACATTACTTTAAGCAAGAGTTAAGAACAGAGAATATTTTTTCTCTTAGTAGTTTAGGGAGAGAAAGAGATATCAAAGCTTGTACAAAAGGTTACTGCCAGTGTTACTCCTACAAAAGAGCCAGTGTTTAGTACAAGCACACTTACAAAGGGGAATTTCTGCAAAAAGCATTAAAAGCTCAAAGAATGAAAGATCCCAAGAAGATGATTTTACACAAGGGATAATTCTTTCAAAACATTGCGTGGAATTGAGCTCATCACCTTAAGCATCTGTGCTGTAGACACCTATCTCTGAATTAACAACTTTTCCCTTCGTAGTCAAATAGGAAAAAAGCAGAACTTTCAGGCTGCAGTTCATCTGATCCATTTTGAGATAGTGATGTGAACTGGTAAGAGGATGATGCTTTTCACTATCAGTCACGGACAGCTAGCTCTAGACTGAGCTACCTATAATGAGCATTTCTTTTCTCACCTTAGTAACATTTTGTTAGCAAAATGTAAATTACCGAGGGCATCTTTGTGAAGCGACTACTTCGTGCAAAAAACCCAAGCAAACAAAAAGCCTAACTAGTTTTAAAAAAAACTAATTCAAAATTTTAGTCAGGAGAGCAAAATGTAGAAGGCAAACTCTCCTGCTCTAGGCAATGTATAGTCAAATGTTATGAACAGGCGATTTTCAAATTAGAAAAGTTTACCTCTTTGGATAAACGTGTAAACAAGTCTCCTCCCCTGAGAAAATCCAAAATAAGGTACAGCTTCCCTTCTGTTTGAAAAGCTGGAAAGATTAGAAAGAATATACATCATCTGTTTCTCCATAGGTTAGTCAGCATGTCATTCAGATTTCGGAAGTAAAAGGGCTAATCAGTAATAAATGCATCTCTTGTAAAATTTCTGGAAACTAAATTTACAGGGGTGACCCAGTCTAGGTTGCAGAAGAGTGACAGGACAGTGAGAGGCACACCGTTTAAGCTACATCAGAAAGTAAGAGAGAGCGGAGGTTTACACTGCAGGAAAACCAGGATCCTAAAAGAAAAACAAACTGGGAAAAAAAGAAGACAACAGAAGCAGTTTGGTATCTTTTTTTTCCAGCGCACTTTCTAGATGACACGTTGAAGAGTAATGATTTCCTCCCCCTGCCACAGGAGGTTTTTTATGGCTGTCCCTTTTAAAATCCAGAATTCAAAGAGGCATACTGCCACTAATTTAGAGGTGACTGGCAGTAACGCCACTGAATACGTTTTCTACAGAGTAAAGAGAGAAATAGCAAGCAATAATTTTGAACAAGTGAATGACATACAAAAGATGAGGGTGTTTGGACAACAATGGCTGTACACAGATAGGTAAGTGCTCATTCAGTACCACGGAATGACCAGACTCTCAGTCTTATGATTATTTAACACTGCGTGATTAGCCATGAGCTTACTCCGCATGAAAACTACTGCACAGCAAGTCTTTGAACAACCGGGAGTTCGCCACTACACTGATTTTTTGAGTCTCTGAGCCACAAAACAAATATTGGGTACTAGCCCAACAAGAACCCATTTTTGTGATAGAAAAATGAATTTATCTGCAACTCACCATAATGTAATTTGACAATAAAAGGATGGTTCACTTCTACTAGGATATCACGTTCCATTTTTGTCCGAACGCGATCTCGAACTGTAACAGAGCACGCGCGGGTCAAAAAGCAAGCGTTAGCATTACGAAACACTACGGTATCCCATTCGTATTGGTACTGTCCACAGTCTACTGGAAAAACACCCATAAGAAATTCTTCTAGGTAGCAAGGTGTAACAAAAGCAACGTGCTTTAACTGTTGTGTTAACTTTTTGTCCTCAGTTTGTGTGCAAAAAACAACATGCTGCAAGAGCAAACCTATTAGCATGCACACAGGAGGAACAGAGGAGGTTCCACATCAATATGAGAAGGAACTTCTTCACAGTGAGGGTGACAGAGCCCTGGAAGGGGCTGCCCAGGGAGGGTCGTGGAGTCTCCTTCTCTGGAGATGTTTAAAACCTGCCTGGCCATGTTCCTGTCTTGGTCTAGGTGGTCCTGCTGTGGCAGGGGAATTGGACTGCATAATCTTTTGAGGTCCCTTCCAATCCCTATCGTTCTGTGATTCTGTGTGCATCAGTGTCTTCATTGCCAAGCTTCCAATCTCAGTTATTGCCATCTGTAGGAAAAGCCAGGTCTACAGCTCCTCCTCTAGTTCTTACAAGTTCACGTTACATCATAACCAAAAGGTGGTGGAGAGAAGCGCCCTCAAATGAGTTTAAAAAAGCAGCTGCTGAATAACCTTTGACTCCAGTCTTGAGCTACTAACAGACTGGAGAAGGAAAGCATACTGAGGATGTCAAAGTATCTTTTATGAACGGGAATCCGTTTCAGAAAAAATAGCAAGTAAAATAATGAGAATAACACGTGCCACAAAGCACAGAGGAACCAAAAGACAGGAAAATGATCAAAACATAGGAAGCTTCAAAAACCATTCACACCTTCTGAAGCAGTTTTAAGTGAAAGCAAAATACAATGAAGTATATTCAGCACTAGCTCTTAAGCAGAAAAATTTCAGGTTCAACATTTTGGAAGAAGTTCAAGATCCATGTGAGTTTTTCTTCCTTTCACTAACCTATGAAAGCGTTCAGATAAAAGCATACATTAAAACTGCAGATCAACAGAATAAACACTAATAATCACAGAAACACAGCATTACTGAGGCTGGAAAAGACCTCTGAGATCAAGCCCAGCCTGTGACCTGGCACCACAACAATATAGGTGAAGCACTACCAGTTGGTTGAGCTATCCCAAAACTATGATTGCAATTTCAGTGCAGTCATCAGTTAGAACAACAATTAATTAAAGCAAAAAACCCCCTGCAGTCTGGTTACACGATTAGCGTAAAAGATTCCCTTCATTTTAATCTACAGTAGGAAATACATTATTTCCTTTCTCACAGAATTCTTCAGGACAAAATTGAAACCGTTCAGTTTTCACTTACTCTGTTAGTAAAAAAACCACCAAAGAAACAAGACAATTTAGAGTTCGTTTTTGTTCAAGTAACTCAGATGAGTAACTTAGGATTGTATCAAATATATTCTACACCCAGAACAAGTGCCAACCATTTTGGGAAAATGCAATATATTTTTGAAAAAGAAACCCTGTGCTTAGAACTTAGAAGGAGACAGTTGATATCATGCACTTTATATTTAGGTCATGATATTTACAACTGTGCAAAAGGCATTAGCTGTATCCTTGGTGACGTGCAGCAAGAGAAAAACAGACAGGTATTAGGTTTCAAACAGCAGCTCAGGAGCAAGTCAGGTGGCAGACGCAACACAACTACTTTATTAAACCAGCGTCGCCTAACGGCCCTAGCATGCAAAGAAACCTACTTTCTCTGCTGCTATCAACACAGTACTGTTATGTACTCAACAGTCTGAGCTGCCATTTGCTGTTGGAGAGAATGAAGTTCTGAGATACAACCTGTGGAACAGCATCAGCAGTCCCTGATTTATGCATTTGTTTACCTCTAAACATGCTTACCTTTCAAGGTGGCCTTTTTCAACACCTTCATGGCATAAAGCTGCCTGGCATCTGATCCTGAGATTTTTTTGACAAGAAAGACCTGCATTGAAAATTAAAAAGAATCCTTAGAAGAAAATAAAGGCAAGTCAGACTGATTTTACAGCAAAGTACTTTAAAGCACTCGGCATTACTTACTGAAGCTCTGTATTTTTATTAATAGTCACATCATCTTTGAGCAGCCTATCATTACTCAGTGCTATATTCCTGAGTAATTTGCTCCACAAGAATTCAGTTACCAACCTTTCCAAAGGATCCCTGTCCTAGTACTTTCAGAAGTTCAAACTGTGATGGGTCTGCTTTCTCGTGTCCTTCCTTTACATGGTGAGTTATGGAAATTTCCTTGATAGTCCCTTCTTCCTGCCAGAGGAAAAGAGTGGAATAAGCTCATGTTAGTGGTGCATCTTCCTTAGAATATTTATAAACTCACAATATCTGAAGAGCTTGAGTTCCACCGAATCCAACCAACTACACGCTCGCAAATAAAAAAATGGAGCAATGCATCTTGCATGACCGAGACACACACACACAAGTATTATCTATCAGAAAAGGCAGTGATAGCTCAGTAATGACACTGTTTAAACGTTTAGGGATGCATCAGAAATCAGGCAGTAGCCCACCAGAAAGCTCTAAAGGGATCTTCTAGTCCTTTTGTGCCCTGCACTTCATTCAGTATTTTCTGCACAGAATCCTCTGAAAAGCATCACTCCTTGCCACACAGGGAAAGAATTCCACAATTTATCAGCAACTGGTCCAAAGTAAAGTAAAAAAGATCGCATTCCTATCAATGTCATCTGAAGAATGATTCAGGAACAACATACAATCCAACTTCCAGTCAGTGCTGCTTAGGTTAACTTTCATGACAATACACTAACTACAACCTCAACTCCTTGTGTGTGTTTTCTTCCTATTTCTATTCCTTCTACAAGCTATACGGAATAAAACATACCTGACAAAACTTTGCCTTTACATCATTGGGAAGTTTCAGATCTATTTCACAGAATTACAGAGAAGTGATGTTGGAAGTAAGCTCTGCAGGTCATCCTGCACAACTCCCCTGCTCAAGCAGGGCCACCAACAGATGGCTGCCCAAGACTATGTCCATAAAGCTCCTGAGCATCTCCAAGCCTAGAGAGTCCAGCCTCACATGGCAGCCTGTGTCCGGGCTCTGCTACCCTCACAGTGAAAATGTGCTTTCTGATGTGCACAGGGAACCTCTTCTGTTTCACTAGATGTCCATTGCCTCTGGTCCTCTTACTGGGTACTCCTGAGGAGACTGGTTCCACCCTCCTTGCACTCTTCCTTCAGGTTGGACAAACATTATTTCAACTTTTGTGAATTCATGCTGATGAAGGCCAGATAACTCTCTTCCCTCATTAAACATTTTCCAGGATTAGTTATTCTGTCGCCTTCCCAGGTATCAAGGTATGGCTGACCATCCTGTAGTTCCCTATATCCTGCTTCCTGCTCTTTTCTGAAGGTAGGAGTGACAACTGCTTTCCTTCAGTCCTCATGCACCTTTCCCAGTCACCATGATGACAGAATCACAGAATGTCACAGGTTGGAAGGGCCCTGCTGGAGCACCTGGTGTACCCAGACTGTCTCCCATCTAAGTACAAACCAGGCTCGCCCAGCTTAGCTAACCAAACATTCCATCTCTGCGTCTGTCACCCACTCCTGTTCTGGGCACTGGAAGATAAACAAGAGTGGCTTTGCCATGTCATCTGCCAAGTCCCTCAGCACTCCAGCGTGCATCCTATCCTGACCCACGGACTTGCGTACATTCAGTTTGCCTAAGTGCTCTCTGAGCTGACCCTTTCTCACCAAAGGTGTGTCATCCTTGCTCCAGACTCTAACTACACGCACCAAAACACGCAGGAGCGGTAGGAGCACTGTTCTAACGCTGTGCTTCTGAAGCATTTTTCAAGTATTCAGCAGAATGTCTGTGCAGGAATTATTGCTGGAAGTGTACTGGTTGTTTCAGTACCCTATGTAAGTGCACAGCAGCTGTCCACATATTGGCATACACATACTTCTTCCACACCAACAACATTTGTTTTTCAAAAGACTCCCAACTAATGCTGGAAACAAAATCCTGGGCGTGTATGTATAAGAGACTGTGCACATTGACAAACATTGCCAGTCTATGATTTGGAATAATTCACACAACATCCCAGCTTTTACAATCAGAAAGTGAAAGAAAATACTTTAACAGAACTTGTATTTGCCTTGGGTATGGTAAAACTAGGCTGACAAACGAGGAGAGGTGCCAGTTCCCACTGTGAGACAGCCAAAGCTGTGCGTGTGCAGGTATACCTGCTTTGCATTACTCCTAAGAAACCTGAACTCCTCTTTCCTTACACAAGGGAACTGACTCGGGGTTGAATCTTTGCAGAGTTTGAAATGAACATTAATTTCTTCTACTTATCAAAAGAATTCTTTCCTGGTGGACAACCGTAATTTTATCTTTGGAATCAGTAACCGATCAGCTGGATTACACACTACTGAAGCCACCCACTGCAACTGTAGGGAATCCCAGGGGAGGAACAGAGCAGCCTGCCAAGTACGCGTGACTTTGGATAACTGATCTATTTGTGCTTAACTGCTTTATCTAGCAGCTCCCTGGCAATCTTGGGAAAGAGAAAAAAAATACATGAAACCACTTCCTCAAAGCTTTGTTATCTACTCAGATTCAGGGACACACACGATGCTCTAACAGCATCACAAAATGAAATAAGACCACAGAACAAGCACTAACTTGCTCTCTCCATACAAGCAAAACCTATTTCTCAATGCACTGCCATTATTATGCAACCTACTTTTCAGCAGCTATTTTGGGCAACGTCTAAAAAAGCGCAACAAACCCCAAACCACCACTTCACTTGCCTGGTACTAAGAGAATACTCCTAGTCCTCACTGTTTGTCAGGGTTCAGATACTCTTCAGTCCTTGTAAGACAGACCCAATACAACTCGGATGACATCCTACTTCAGTAGCTTGTCCGTAACGTATGTTTGGAAGCAAGATTTATGAGGAAGATTTCCACGCAACTTCGCAGAAGCAAACAATTCTCACTGCACTCACTACCTGCCTGAATTAATTACAAGTTCTTCACGCCGTACGGAGAGATTTCCACCTCTCTGCCAACTGCACTAATTACATGAGTTGAAGGATGCTGTCTTATAGTAAGTTGGAAGAGCAGCCAACTGTTTAGGCTGGCAATTTATCTTAAGCTCCACCTCTGATTGTTCCCTGATATCTAGAAAAACATTTGTCCCACGTGATGAACGAAAATTGACATGCTGCATAGGATGCTGGAGGGCTGTTTCTCATCTCGTTTCTTGCATTCACTGACAACTCCCACACTACTGCAGATATTCACTGGCCACTGTAATGGTGTGAACTCCTTTCCAGGCACCCTACTGCCTGCACTTCATTTATTTATAAGCTCAAAAAGCTCCTTTTCTCAAGTCTTATACTGCAGCAATATAAAAGTCCCACAAAAACAATTTCTAGCCGCGCAAGCGCTTAGTATCAAGGCCTTCTTCACAGTAGAAAGTAAAACTGTCCCAGAAAGCCACATTCAAAAAATACTGTTACTAGTCAACTTAGAGTAGTTGCTACCAGTTTCCATGATGGTGAAGCTAAATACAGAATACAAGGAAACAAACACAAGGTCACATTACTCTGAGTTTCCTTAACATTTCCTTAACAGCATAATCATGTTAAATCAACAGTGGTGAGAAAGGAAGCAAGTGACAAACAAGTCTGGGTATCAATTTAAACCACCACTATTTCAAATTCACTTCCTGTACTGATAGAGTTCGCAAGAGACACCACCAATTCTGGTGTCTCAATATAAGCAAACTCTCTAGAATGTACCTTCTAACATGTGTCTATGCACAGAGATGCAAAGAATCCATCGGGAAGAACACCGAGTGGACTACATCCCCCAGACAAAGAAAACCTAAGAGAAAAGCTGTAAGAATATAATTCTAAGAAGAGAGATTCTGCACCATCAGAACCAGGGTGATTCATTCTCATTATTCTCTACAGAAATTAGCTGCAAATTAGAACAGGAAATATCAGGGGAAAAAATAAGTTCCTCATTTTTGACACGCTAGCGAACACTAAATACTAGTAACCAAATGTACGTGCATTTCTCTTCAGTGCACTGTAAGCATAAGACTACATTAACTCTGCAGTAACAGCCAATACTTGCTTTTGAGATGCTGTTACAGGAACAACTATCCTATAACACATTACGTCAAACCGGGCTTCAAACCCTACAGGAAGCAGAAGCAGAAGAGTCTTACTAGGCGAGTATTCCTCAGTAGTAATGAGAAAAAAATAATCCAGAAAAGCTAGGTAAAAGAGTGACAGTTTTGTCTGTCACAGGCAGAATAACGTTGATTCCTGGAATCAAATAGAAACCATTTCTGAAATGTCAAACATGATATTAAAACCTTGGTGCTAAGTTACACAAAGCAGTTACATCCTGTACAGACAGATATCAAGTGATTCTAATGGATGAGTCAATGTTGGCACAGCACCCCAGCTCGTACACATAATTTCCTTTTCCTCCCCTCCCTTGAGTCAGGAAGTCTCCTAGATGCATCTTTACTTTCCTAACTCGTGAACGTGGGATGAATTTCTAGTATTATCTGAAGAGATAAATCCCATGTGATTCATGCTTTTTGAAGTTAAAAAAAAGCCAATAAATTGAAACCAAATTGCTTTTGCCTTTTGTATTAGGGCTTATGATAATCTTTATGCAAGTAAAAACGGGAGCTAAGAGCGCGAGGCGTGTACCACTCCAGGTGTTTCTAAAAAGCTCACACACATTCTATACCTATTGTATACGCATTCTGTCCCTACCTTTACATTAAAGCTGACTGTTAAAACAGCCTAACCCCAAACCTCAGTGTCCAATAAGCATTTTACAACTCTATTACTTCTCTAAGCAGTAAGTCAAACCACTGGAAAAACCTTGTTCCTTGTATCATAACTAATACTCAATTTTAGTTGCTTAAAAGAACAATTACTTCAACGTTTGTACAAAGCCAATTGTTTTAAAAATGCTGCTTTTGAAGCAGTACTTATTTGAATGCAGTAACGAGGCAAGCGGTGCGATGTATACAATTAAGTGAAGCTGACTTAATGGTGTTCTGTGTACACCGTCTGCTCTACACTCACGCCAAACAAAAATCACAAAGCAAAGTAAGTTCTAATTCATGTAAACACGTGAAGTCAGAAACTCAGGTTTCCACAATTGGTGTCTTCACTTCTTTTTAATAGATGGAAAATCTTCCTTTCAGCTGACATCAAATTACTTGCTGTGTACGGCATCTATTGTTTCACCTGACTGAAAAATCACATTTCCTAAAAGCAAGTTCTGTTTGGAAAAGTTAATTTCAGGGGTTTGTATGTGTGTATTTCATTCTGTGGCTTTTAGTTCTCACATTGTTAAGTCTTTATGTGAAAAACAATGCACAGAGACATCGGAGAAAAATGGCTGAACTCGTGCATGTATTTCTTACTCCCTGTACTTTCAACTCCTTTCCACTCCTGTCTTTCTCCTACAAGAGTTTTGATATCTAGAAAGCTGTCTTTTTTGATGTCTACACAGACTGTAAGCCTGATTACTAAGACCTAACTCCTCCCAATTCTTCAGGTGTTACACATGAATCAAGACTGGACCCAAAGCAGTAAGTCAAAGGACAGATAAGGCTCCTTGGGTAATTGTAGCTGGCCAGGCTACGGAGATAATTCTGAAGATGTTTTCTCCTTGGAAGGAAGATTCAAAAGTCAGGACAGAAGTAGGACTCTACTCCTTCCTTCCCAAAGGAACTGTAAGCAGTATGTTGTTTAACAGGTAAAGCTGAGTACTTCCTGTAAGCATTTCAAAAGTTCAGCGTTGGTCATCAGAAGCAGTTGTGTAATGCCGCTCTCTTTCAATCGAACCTCACAAAATTATCTTAGGAGCCTGTGCACATCAGCATTGCAAAGAAACGCTCATTGGGTAGAACTTTCACCTTGTAGTAACTCTGGTAGAAGTACAAAACTGTGAGCATACTCAGCACCAACCTATAAAAGCTTTGATTCCTGTTTTATTGAGAGATCCTAAATACACTTGGAAATGTTTAAGGGCTAAAGCTCCCTAGTTTGATCTGTGTTGTCTAGTACTTTAAAATCAACAGAAATCTAACAACACCACAGTCAAGCTGCCACAAGCAGGTATAATCATGTCATTTCTAAAAATCAGACTTCTGAATATGAAGTAGCTTTCCTGTTGCTTGTGAAACAGAATCATAATTCAGGACTATGAGTTGATGTTTCTTTTCCAAGGTTTATATTAAGAACCCCTGCACACAATGAGACTATGTACTGTTGTTTTATTTGCATGTCTTGTTTCAGCATCTCAGTTAGGGCAAGTAAATTCAATTTTGTTTTCCAATACGTACTGAAAAGTTTAAACCACTACAGAGAGGCTGAGGTTAAATTACTAATCCTTTTATTTACAAATTAGTAGACATGCTGCACTTAAGGTTTTATGACAGCGCACAAGAAGTTCTCTTTGCTTTATTCTGACTGAAAATTATTTGCAGGCTTACAGGAGGAGAAACATGAAAAGTGCTTTTGTGTTTCAGTGGTAAAACACTCCATCACATGGCATCTTCACAGCCATTGTTCAAGAGTCTGGGAACAGTGCTCGTGAAAATATAGTTCTCCAGTTGGAGATACTTCTCAACTTAAAAAATCCACCCTTATGTTTATGTTCACCAAGACAAATTACACAGAGCAGATGTACTGTATGATTGAAATGTCTATTTAGGAGTTAAAATAATGGTAACAGTAAACTGTAATGCAAAAACGTCACTACCCTTCGCACTGTTTTCAGAAATACATTCGAGATACCAGCAAGCCTGAGTTATTTCACCAACACAACCCCATTTCACACTGCTTTTAGGTAAGTTCAGTAATTTTAATCAAAAGACTCCCCTTTCCCCTCCTTATTCTTTAAAAATAAGTAAATAAATAGCTCACCCGAACAGATCGAACACGTAGAGCCAGAAACTTAAACATGATTAAGAAACCATGTTTAGGTTTTCTGAGTGAGCGATCATAAGTCTAGCAGGGAAGACCAACCCTGGTGGTTTTGCTGTGACCAGCTGTTCCGGCAATTAGAAAATTTCCTGTCAGGCAAGTCAGTTGCAGTTGGGGGGTGGGGAGGTGGGGAGAGACAAGGGCTGGGGGAAAGGTCAAAAAAAAAAAACCACCAAAAAAACGACAGTGATTCCCTGCCCCCAACTTGGGGAAAGAAAAGCTGAGCAGCAGTGGTACTCGTGTTGCTGATGCTGTTGAGATCAGCACTGGAAGCTTAAGCAGATTGCCCGATAGGAACATGCTGCTGCAGATGTTAGTTGTTCCTGCTTTCCAGAAAAGGACAGAAAAGAGCAACATCTATTTCAGACACGGCGCTACTACACACCACTTCCCTAGTTATGCTGAACAGCAACAACTTTGTCCCACCTAACAGTATTATTAGCGCAAACTTGAATTTACAACGTACTTTAAAACATCATACACCACTGTTTTTTAGACTTTGATGTGTAAAATGCAGTGTGCAGACACTTAATGACTGCTTTTATTTCCTAGAGCTGTTAAGACGACAAAACCAACCTTGTACTTAGCCCCTAGAAATCCTTCGCACAGAAAATGGCACACAGATGTTAGAGAGCTTAGGCCAAGACTGACTGCAGAATTTATTTCAACTGTATTGCCCAACCAACACCATGTTATGCACCAACATTATACTGGTTTGCAGAGCGAAAAATTTCTTGAATGAAAATTTTGATCCTCTCTTTCAAACCCACTTAAAGTGTTCCTAAGAATTAGAACTCCGTTTAATACTTCAAGCAGCTAGAGGTGCAGTTCCTAATTTGATCTCAGTACAGAACTTTGCCGAGTCCTGACAATACCATTTGCATTTTTTGCATTTATTATAAATAGTATAAAAATGACTTGAAGCTTTCCTGTACTCAATTGCTCTACACCTCTAGCTACTACCCCTCTCAAAACTGTAACCCTTCAAGAACCGCAGTTTCAGAATAACAGAGTTGTTTATGCTTTGAAAACTTAAACCAAATCTAAAGAAATGGAAGACCATTCAAGCTATCTGCTTTACCTTGTCAAGGATAAATACAAACACTCTAAGCAGAATAAGCAAAAATATCCAAACAACTACATCAAACTCTATGGTAGCGAGGAGAATTAAACGCAGAAATGGAGAGTAAGTGGTATGACCTCTGCTAACTGCAGTGTTCTTTAGAGAGTAAAAGGTCCCGTGTACAGCTAACTGCTTTATTCTCTCTCTCTGGCTGTAGGGACATGAGTGCGTTCTGGTGCAGATCAGCTGCATCTGCTAAGGGTGACTGCAGGAAGGCACTTCAAGCACAACATTTGTACAATTACTGACTACTGCTCTCACAAACCTTTTATGTGACCTCCCAGATAAGTACAAAGCACAGTGCTCAGAGGTCAGTAGGGTTACTTCCCAACAACAGATCTCCTTTAACTAGCATGGGTCTGCAGCAGGTGGAAGAAATTCCTAGTGTTCTGGGAGAATAAAGCCTGCATGGTTCTCAAAGAGCTCTACCAGCCAACCAGAAACATTAAGATACATGCTACATAATTCATTTTGAGAAGCTCTGAGCAGGGAGCTTGCCCTTTTAAATACTTCTTCATATGGGTTAGATAGAAGCAGTCTTCAGGAAGGAAGCCTGTGATAACATGGACAAACTGGCCCAACAAATCGCTCCTCTTACCTTTAAGTCTTTGATAAGGTTTTGTATTATACATGTTTAACCCAAAACACAAACATCTCCAAAACAAAAGGAATTCACTGTGCCCATCACTGTCAGTTCTGTCAAATACTGAACTCCACGCACAAAATGCATTTCCTTCTCCAGTACAGAAATAAAGGGAATTCACCTCCCATCTTCCCCTTCTCATCCTTCATATTGATATTTACAAAAATGAAGAGAAAATGTCATCAGACTGGCTCTTCTGACATTCAAGAGAATGGGGCTCCCAGCCTCCAGAGAGGAGAAGTGAAAGATTCTGTCAAAGCAGCACAGAACACGTGGGAGTCGCTAGGTGTCCTTAAATAAAATGTGCACACCACAGTAGGATGGTCACTTTTACACATAACCAGAAAGAAACGAAGCACTTCATCTAAGAGCAGACGGCCCGAGAAGTGCAGTCATGCAAACTGAGTCTGTATGCTGCTAGACAAGCAAGGCTCTGTAATATGGACTGCTTTCTATTATCGAGAAAACACAAAGATGGAGGAGACATAAGGAATGAAAACCCTCTGATCTGATGAAGGTCTGCAGTTGAGGAACCGAGTTACTTTCTGCAGTGTTCAGAAGCTGGATACACTTCCCTTCCTAATAAATGTTTGCATAGCCAAAGCAGCAATATTCCATTAATCAGGGGGTGCGGCAGTTTCCATCTGCTAGTTTACAGACTTTTCAGGGCTACCATCTGTTTTCTCTTCATGTAACAAGTAAGCTTCTTGACTTCTAATGTTGCTTACAGTCTCAAAATATTCCATTAGCTGACCAAGATCCAGAAAGGATGCTGCACCTAAAACACTGAGCGCAAAAGAAGCCACTCAGAAAATCCACTGGGAGACATCAGTGGAAGAGGTTTGCTGTAACCTCTCCTCAAAACCCGATGACATCTTAAAGAGAAAAACCCCCAAACCATCACATTCCAGGGCTCATCATCTTCATACAGGTCTGAAATCTAACAACATCTCAGACTAAAAGCTTTGCATGAAGTTCACTTGACTATACATTTCTAGCAAAACTCATCCAAGCTGCAGTACAGCAGAGTGCTCTGAAAAATGTTTAGCTGATGTTGTGGTGTCAGGTCATAGGCTGGACTTGATTATCTCAGAGGCCTACTCCAGCCTCAACAGTAACAATAACAAATAATGAACTTCCATTTCATTAAAGGAGAGGAAAAAAGTATTCTGCCTTTTACAAAATAAGATCTGGGCACTGAGAAGGAAGTATCTGGACTCAAGTTTTACTTGACCTAAGTGGTTTGCTTGGGAAACTTATTTTGTCAAGTTACTTGACTGTAACATGGAATGAAATGCATGTGTATGTCTTTTTAAGTACATTTAGTAGAATACATTAAAAGGAATGCAGGAATTATGGAACACCTTGCAGTGCGAGTTCAGTGTTTGTAACCCAGACTGTTTCCTTCACTCCATCACACAGCGGACAGGCACTGTCTCCTTACACGGCCATAGCACTGGCTGGCTGTAACAAACAATACAGCTCACTTCACCAGAAGGAACATGGTGTTGTACTGAACTACAGGATTATGGTTTCAAATAATTGCATTGTTATGACTGTAAAAAAGCTTCCTCTATTTGATTTCCATATGAACAGGCAGTAACTACTCATTCAAGAACACACAAGCAACGTGCAAGCATAACTTGACTGTACACCTCATGTTTCAGTAACACCGCAATAATACTAAGTTGTCACTGTTTTACTACTGATAAGCTGTACAAGGAAGCACCTGTTTCAGATAAAATTATCACTCTGGGACAAAAAAAAAAGACATCTTAAAATTGGTGGCTGTGAACACTTGTCAACCCTCGTTCACAAGAGCACTCTGGTTGTAGTATTACTGCTGTTTTGCCCACAACTTCAACTGGTGAGTGATCTTTAATGCAACACTTTCTCTCCTCCCTTGGGCCTGCCCAACGTTCTATACATTGCACACCATACACACATGAAACGTCAACTCAATTACTACACATAATTGACTCATCAAGATCATTAATGTGACAAAACATCTTCACTGCTTGCATGCTTTGAAATTTTTAGTGTATGTTAAAACTTTATTCTAAGATCAGGCTATCTTGATAAACTCTTCTATTAAAACACTGACTGGCCAGACAAAGGTCATAATCTTCATCTCTCCTGGCTGCAAACAGTTGTTTTATTTAGATTCTGCCAAAGTAAAACAAATGAAAGAGTAGTTTTTCACTACGGACTTTTCTTATTGGAAACTACTTGTCTTCTACTACCTTTTGACTCCCCACCGACTACAGTCTTAGTTATCTTAGTAAGATGATGTCAGCTACCGAGACCTTGTTTTTGATCACACAGATGAGCATATTTTAGTATATTGTTTTATGCTTCAGTTACATTTAATTCCAGGCATGCTTTTAATTCCGCTTGTTTAAAATGAGGGCTTTGTTTAAAGTTTTACCAAAGCAAACAAAAAGCCAAGAGTAATAATATTACCCAACCACGTCCATTAAAAGGAAGGTTCACTTCTTCACGCTGGCCATTTCAGACTGAACAGACTCCACTCCTGTTTGTACTGAAAGGAGGTATGTTCAGTCTTTCCAGGTGATGGGAGTTTTTCGGCAATTCACAATGTACTACTGAAAACAACTGTTCAGACACTTTTGCACCCTTCTATGTTTCCATGTTCAGTAATTATACTTAAGCTAGTAGCATGTAGAAGTAATACATTAGTTGCAGTAAGTGCTTTGGCTGCCAACAGAATTAAATCTAGGTAATAACAAAGGACACCACACACAATATGCTTTTCATATGTCTACAAAATAGACTCGCTGGACTGGCTGTAGTTTCTGGTTAACTTTAAGCATGATTTTAAGAGGTCAAACTGATTACTTTGACCATTTGCTGGTAGGCAGCACAAGAGTGATAAAGGTAGCAAATAAAAAGGCTTTTTACTTCCAGTAACGTTCACTAAAGTCTTCACATTCAGGTCAAGCTTCAGCCAGTCTTTTACTTGTTCTTACATTTACTTCCTGCTGGACCCAGATCATTTATGAGAGACACCACATAAAAGACCTTGACAGCAGGCTATAAAAAGTCACATAAAACCAGTACATTCATTGTAAAAAAACAAGGAGTAAGACTTTGAATCATACAGTATTTTGGACTCCTCAGAAATACAACTGTACTATTACAGCTCCTGCTTTTCTTAAGCTACCAAATATGAAGGGAAGATATGCAACTGAGAATCTCCTGTCAATTAACTGAAGACTAAAAGAACAAGGATGTAATAAAATTAAATCAATCTTTTCATATGCAGAATACTAGAGTGAGTTCCTATGTAGATAAAACTGTTAGACTTTAATATTTATATTTCTTATCTGAACTGCATCGTGGGCACATTACCTAAACACTTAGCACAGCAAAACAACGTGGCATTTTAAGTTTTAACCTTCTTTTATCTACAGAGAACTAGGGCAACTCTTCAACCTGAACCTGCATGGCTTATACTCCTTCAAAATACTTTGCCTTCTTGCCTCATATGCTTGTACCTGCTAGGCTGGTTGACTCTCATTTTTTTGTCAGAAAAAGTGAATTATTTTACAGGTAAATACTAAAATTGCTTTTATGTCTGAGGAAAAATCACAGGTATAGCAGTATGGAAACTGATCATACTGGCATCCTCACAAAATGAAATTCTCTATACTGCAAGCTTGCTATGAAGGCAAGGAAATTACATCAATGAACCTTCCTGACTACAAACCTCTCTGTAGCAGCAACTTCTATTTTCAAAAACCTTGGGTGAAGACTCTCATTAACAAGATTTCTCACTAACAAGAGTAATGGAAACTACACTGTCACAGCCCTTCTTTACCCTTCCCCAGAAAGACTACTGAAAGCAGAAAGGAATATAAAGTAGAATTTTGGACCTCAGACTAAAAATACCACACAAAATATCTATATCATACAAAAATACTAAGGACAGCGTAAACATTCATGAGAACAAGCAGTAAAACATTGAACCAACCACACAAGAGTCAATGAGAAAAATCCCTTCTCAATAACATTACATGTCTAGATTGCACTTGGTATCTAGTCAACCTAAACAAGCAAACATTAGAAGCAAACCGCCTGTAAATTCAAATCAAGGTGATGTGATACTGTACTGTCTACATTACAATAATCTTATACTCACACTTTGTGGGTTGATATCGTCTTCTCCCATAGGTTCATCCACAATTTGCTGTCCATTCTGTAAAAAACAGACAGAGCAAGTTACAAGAAATGCAGAATCCAAGTACAGAAATATTAGCAGACATACTTCTACAGCACGTTACTGTATAACATCAGGAGCACTCCATACTCTATTAAAGGAAAAGCCATTCCCAATAAACACCGAAGACCGCATATTAGTGAGATGCAACACCACAATCACGCTGGTCTTCCCATATTCTCGAACTGGATGAAGTCACAATATGAAATACATAAAACAAACTGACATTTGACATCTTACTCAACAGTCCAGACATCATTTTCTACTACAACTTCTGCAAAAAAGTTAAACCTGATGAAAACCAAAGAGCAGAAAGCCACAACAGAACAGAGAAATTATTTCTCAGAGCAAAATCTTATGTAAAAAGCAGTCCTTGCTCTATGATTACTTCAAGAACATTTATAATTACATTACAGCCTCATAAAAACTATGAAAGCAATGCTAATTTTATTAGTCAGCATATACTACTTTCTGTACTTTCCCAAGGACCATTCCAACAAGGCATACACAAGCAGGCTTTTGAATTTGAAATTCAGCCATACAGATTCTTGGAAAGCTTCAGTATCTGTGGCTAGCAATACTACACTAGCAGACTCTTTAAGAGACATTTTTTCCTAGAAAGACTTCAAATTACTTAACTTGTAAGCTGTAAGGGAAAACACATGCATGTCCTAAGTTATTTTACAGGGTATCACCTTAGTTTGCTCCTAAAATGTAAAAGCAATTCAACGATTTCAGAAACACATGGAAAACTATTGAACTACTGTATTAAACTACACTACTACTGGAGGCAGAAATTAGGTTAATTTGTCTATTGCTTCACTAGAGAATGTTAAGCCTAATTAATCTATTTTTTTTCAGAACTTGATTTACTTACAATAATGTTATAAGCATGTATTGATAGGTATTTTCAAGATATTAGAAAGTTACTAGAACTGGAGAGACAATTTTAGCTTCATTCTACACCTTCCTTCCCACACTTCAGTTTATCAGCAGACTTTTCATGTAGAATCATCCTGGAATTCTTCTGCCACAACTTCTAATTCATACAGTCTTCCAGCTCAAAGACAGCTGCATGAGAATCTTTTATACACTGCGACAGATTAAATCTTAACCACTTACAAATTCTCATTTTCCAATATTGCGGATTCACCAAATGTTCAATCTCAAGCGACTACCAGCTTTCCACCGAGTTTTCTTCCGAGCGCTTTTTGTTTTGCTAAAATATGCAGATGAATAAAGCTAAATTCTGAGGATGACCAATTGCCCAAATGACACAAGCCTTTTCTTTTTCTCCCCTGGAGGTGGGGAGGAGGAGAAGGCTGGGCTTCTGACTGTCTCCCCAGTGCAGAACTCTGGCATATGATAGCACTGTCATTTTACCATCTTTACTAGCTTCAGGAAGACACTAGAGACTTGTACTATGATTCTAGTCTACTCTTAGAATCATAGAATCATTAGGGATTGGACTTGAAGTCATTCTTCCACAATAGCGGACTAGTAAGAAATCAGCTTGACATGTTACTACAGAGGTAAACATAATTTTTACTGGCTGACTGGGTTAGTACTGGCAGTCAGTACAACCTTCTAAAGGTAGTAAGATAATGCTCCACAAAGCCTAAATCACCCTCGCTGCAGCATCTCTTATTTATAGCATACAGGCAGCAATTACTGTACTATCCTTCCCTATGACACATAAACAGCTGAAACCATCAAATAGAAGGCCATAAAAATACCAGCTTAGCCGAGTGATAGAAATGAGTGCTTTTCATAAAGCCTGTTTACAAGGAACTATATTGTGTGCACATATATCATTACTATCAAAGCCACAAGTCACACACTTTCCCTGCTCTCAAACCTATGGCAAGATAGGCCATAAGATGCCTCCAAACATCAATACCAAAAACAAGAAGAAAATCAATTAACAAATAAGATACCCGACTTTAGCTGTAAAAGAGGAGACTATAAACTGCAGCCTAAAATGTTACGCCGTTAAATTCTGCAGCCTAATATAGGGCAGTTTGTGTACCAAAGCCAAATGCTCTAAATTGACTCCACATGCAGAGCTTCAGAAACAGCAATTCCTCTTCCAACAACCACTCCACTGAATAATAACGTACATTAACTGAAGGTTAAGTAAGAATTTACTACACAGTAAGCTTTAAGATTTCACATTTGCTAATTTAAGGCAAATGAAACAGCTGAAAAGTAGAACACAATATCAGAAACTTGAGACAAGTCTATCTTTGAAGACAAGATCAACCTCTGTTTTTAAAAAGGCTCTAATCTTTAACCTCATCATTTTAATATTTTATCAGTCTAGCAGAAAAAACACAACAAACCTCTGCAACACGACTGAACTGTTTTACACAATCTGGTTTCCCTGTTTAGTCATACATTGCTTTCAGTAACTTTTTAGTTGAACTCAAGCGATGCATTCCAAACACACCAGGAACAAGCCCAAGAAATCAGCCTGTGTGCCATGCAGTCTTCTCTAAGCCAGATCACTGGATTAGCAAGATCTTTTTAAATAGGTCTACTCAAGCAACGATTATGCTAAAGGAATCACTAGATGGTAGAACCAGTTTTTCAGAACAGTCTGAGTCACATAAGGTAAAGAGAAATATGTATGTATGATTTACAGTTTGCTGGTATATGACACTACTACACAGAAAGCAGCCGTGTATTCATCAAGTCTACAAAGTGTCCTGCCCTTGCGAGTCAGAACGTCAAGCCAAAATGTTCCAAACAGAAGTGGACACCACTGTGGAGGGAGCAGGTAAGAGGTGAGCAAATGAAACAGATTCAGTTTTGCTGGGCATACACTCCCTCTAGCATTTAACTGGAGCCATGGGCATGTCTTGGTGATGTTACAGACGGGTACTACATGTAATAGACTGATGAATGCAGAATAAGTACATACTTACACATGTACAGATTGGTCTAATTCAAAAGAAAAACTGTAGAGCTTGGTTATTCTTTAGCTGCACTCCTCCCCTGGTGGGACACTACGCAAAGTATCAAAGACCTGGTGAGTTGCAGTCCTCTGCCCCAAAACGTGACAGCACAAGAGAACTGACTGTAAGACAGAAAAGGTCCACAGAAAGTTTGTAGTTACACCTTCAGCAAGAAACTCATGCCATGAAATGACAGCGCACATCCCTTACAAAGCTAACCTACTAAATGCTTTGCTAAACGGCACACATTCAATACCCTATTCTGTTCTCCAGTTGAAACAGTCAAGTTAGCTAAACTGGTAGAACTTACAGTATCACAGTATTACCAAGGTCGGAAGAGA
>VXBP01000036.1:0-186940 GCA_013400115.1 Rhinopomastus cyanomelas | reverse complement strand
TCCGATCAGTAATGATTCTATGATTCTATGATTCCCCTTGTTGCCAGCTCTGCATCTGAAATGTCCAGAAATTACTCTGAAGGATAAAATTCCCAAGACTTTTCTCAAGAATCTTGGGAAATTAATTTATTATTCTATCTTTCTTGAGAAGTTACAGTTGTTCAGCAGTGATTGAGAATTGGTTCTCTTGTCCTGTTGTGATGGCTGCGTTCTGGATGGTCTAAAGCTTTCCAATGGAATGTGAAGCAATTATTATCTAATTAAGCAGTTACATCTTTGCCAGTAATTTTTTTTAATAAAAAACCCCTGGTCAGGCTGCGTCTGGAATACTGCATCCAGTTCTGGGCTCCCCAGTTCAAAAGGGACAGAAGCTACTGCAGAAAGTCCAGTGCAGAGTCACTAAGATGATCAGGGGCTGAAGCATCTTCTTTATGAGGAGGGGCTGACAAAGCTGGGGCTGAGGAGTAGACTGAGCAATGCTGAGTTAAAGAATGAGAGTCAGGAGGATGGGACCAGGCTTTTCTTTGTGGTGCCCAATGACAGGACAAGGGGAAACGGTTACAAACTGGAACACAGGAGTTTTCATCTAGACATAAATGAGAGTAGCAGAGCCCTGGCTCAGGCTGTCCAAAGAGTTTATGGAATCTCTTGCTCTGCAGACATTCCAAACCTGAGTGGATATATTTCTGTAGGAACTGCTCTAGGGGATCCTGCTGTAGCAGAGTTTGGACTGGATGATCTCTAGAGGTCCCTTTCAACCCCTGTCATTCTATGATTCTTTGATTCCATGATTCTATGAATCTGTGATTCTATGATCTCCAATACAGTGGAAGCATAAATATAATTGGGATGGATCCAGCTCCATTTATTTCAATATAGCTGAAGCATCATTAGAAATCTAGGCCAAATAAAAAATATTCAGAGCCAGGGTAGCATCTTGTGAGGCAGTCGTTGCAAGATAGGATTGAGGAAATGAGCTTTGAAAAAACTGCTTTATGTGAAGTGTCTGAAGGAGCTCTAGCATATCGATCAGAAGAACAATAGAGAGGATAACTTAGAGCTACACATTCCTATCAATGAGACAGGAATAGAAAAGAAATCAAATTTCTGGAATTGCAGCCAGACAAGTTCAGTCTATAAATACGATGCCCTTCTGTATGCAGCACTGCTGCAGGGAGAGAGGATCATTTTACACTCTCTCAACTTTTAGTATCTTTCTGAACTGGAGCGCTCAGTTTGTTTCTAAGCACCATGTAAGATTCAGTATTCAAAGGGGCTCACTGTCAGTCAGGTAGGTTGTTGGATGGCTCAGCTATGTGTTCTGCTCTGTTTGGGTCATGGGATATACGAGCAGCTCTGTACGCTCTATGGCTCCTGGGTCATTTGATCTACAGTGGAAGCAAGAGTTCTTCAGCAGAATACCATGACCTCAGCTAGGTTGTTATGATTCTCAGTGGCCCAGCTTCAGTCTTGCCTCTAGTGTTTCAAGAGAACTTCTTGTGTAAAGTCTCCTGAGATTGTTTCTTGCTCTATATCTTCACTGTTTTGAGACTACTCACATCCCAAGACAACTGGCTTTCCATTGATTCCAATTAACTTCCAAAAATGCTGGTTTCTTCTTCATGTGGTGCTTGACTTTCTGGACCTACCACATCTGCATTACCACAGTAGACAGGTACTTTTAATACTAGTGTTTAGTATTAGATTTTAGTAGTACTTTTTTAGTGATAGTACAAACTTGGGGCTCTGATCTTTGCTTTAGCTACTAACCTTCACAATGTGTATGATGTGTTTGAATCATTCTCATCAAAGCCCTGCGCCGAAACTGAAAACATGCAGTTTTTAGTTACCTGCTCCTACATCACAGGTACCAGCCCTGATTGCTGGTGCTGGTCTTCACTGACCCTAGGTGGCCATTTCACAGCCCCATTGTACCTGTAAGTCCCTTCCAACTGAAATAGTCTAGTCTATTATGTTCTATTTTGTTCTATTCAATGGATTCTGTTGAATCTTCATATAGGAATGACTTAGAGATGCTGAACACGGACCAGTTGGTGACACTCTGTGTGATGCCTTCTCTGTGTGCCATCTGAGGTTCAGATGAGCCATGGTTCAGTACCAGTCAGGAACTGACCTCGATGGCTATTCCCAGTCTGCCTTTACCATGTGTGAAAGTGTCACCTTTAACCAGGTGGGTTTCAAACTGAGGAGCTTCTGCTTGTAAGGCTTACACCGTTTCCATGGACAGGACACAGCAGGATATCCCTTTCCATAATCCTGTTCACTAAAGGAGTTTTGGAATTCAGAATTTGTGTTGCTCTGGAGCTTCCGGGAGTCACTATCTTATAGGTCTCTCTGCGGCTGCAGAGTGGAGTCTTTCTCTGTCCCAGCTCCCTGCTTTTTCTGGATGAGTGAAACACAATTTATCTTCCATATCTATCTGTTGTCCTCTCTCAGCAGAGTGGGATTTAGTTTTTGTGGTGTTTCTTCCATGCCAACAGAAGGCCGGAGGGTGAAAAGCAATGGAAGGGGGTGAAAGGCTGCTGGCTGTGGTTTTTCTATCTTTTAAAGCCCTTTATTTATTTTTTCTGTTAATAAACTTATTTCCTTGTCCTTATAAGTCCCTGGATTTTGCTTTCAATCCCGAGAGGAAAAAGTAAAACTGGAATACCAGATCCTAGTTTGTGGGACCAGGATTCTCTCCAGAAAGGAAACAAATAGGCAGAGCAATTATGTTAAACACAGGAGGAAGCTGCTTTATCACCATGAAAATGTATCCTGCACTCCTTGCAGCCGCTTTTGACTGTCTAGGTTAAACTTGGTCAGAAGCATTGGTTCCTTCATGGAGAAACTCCAGGGGATTTGTTTTCATTTAGACTCATTTAGACCTTTTTGATAGTTTACGCTATAAAAAATTAGGAAAGACACCTCCAAAATGAGGCTTTCACAGTCACTAGCCACTTGGCAAAAATGGTCCCTGCAGCAACCCTACCCTCAAATCATGGGTCAAATTACATCAATGGAATAAACCTAAGTCTGGTCCTAACCTGTAGGCAACTATAGTTCAATTGTTACATCAATCTTTTTAATTATTGTGAATATGACTTGGTCAATCCCAGCTCAATTCCTATTGCAACCTAACTGTAGTCTCAATGCCATCCCTACATGTATTTCCGGGAGGTCTTCTGGCTTTTGGAATATGAAATTTGGGATTGCTGGATTCTCTGTGACAGACAGACAGTTGCTTTGGCATTTCTTTGCTGTGGACTGTATTATGAGAAAGTCAGTGCTCTTCTCCAATTTTCCTCTTGCCTTCCTTGGCGTGGCCCTGACAGGCAACCAGGGATAAGCCATCCCCCACATGACTTGGTGAAGATCCTGCATCAGCATGGCTTTCAAGGCTTCGTGGGCCAAAATGTAAGCTGACTGTTCAAACAATGAGTTCCTCTTGCACCTCTCTACTTGTACCAGCCTTGTCTCTCTTTGTCCCACTTCCAGCAGTAGTATTTTTTCCCTCCATTCCTTTGACTTAGTAATTACTCTTCCTTATCCTTGTCCTTGCCTCCTTCTATTTCTTACAAAACTAACACTCATCCAGAGATTTAGCCTTTCAAGCATTTTTATCCATCCTTTTGTCAGAATTACAATATTTTCTTCCGTAGCTCTTCATTCATCCTTGATCCCTTAATCTGTTTACTCTTGTTTACTCTGACCATACGTTGTGATGTTCCTCTGCTGGGTGCTTCCTTCTTCCTGCACAGATCTGCCTGGTGAAACACAAGAGCTGTTACCAGACTGAAACATTTCCTTACAATTGTGCCAGTGGGGACTAGGGAATCTTTCAGATCAACAACCAGTACTGGTGGGAGAATGGTGAGACCCGTGCCAAGAACACCTGCCATATCAGTTGTTCGGGTAAGGAAGATATTTTCTACAATAAGGGTGTTGGAACACTGGAACAGATTGCCCAGGGAAGAGCTGGAGGCCTCATCCCTTGAGATGGTCAAAGTCAGTCTGGATGAGGCTCTGAGCAACCTGATCTGGTTGAAAGTGTTCCTGGTTGCTGCAGGGTGCTTGGACTAGATGACTTTCAAGGTCCTTGCCAACCCAATGCATTCTGTGACCCTATTCTAAGAGGTGGGATAGAACAAAGAGCCTTTCTTTATGCATTCTCTGAAAGCACCTTGATGTTACCATGATATTGGCCTAGGAGCTGTGCTGGGCATTTTTCTCTGTGTGTCCCTCTGTTTGTCCATCTCCTTCAGGATCCTGCCTCCGTTCCCTGGCTGTCTTCATACTCAGTTTCTCGTCATAGTTGTCCACATGGGTGGTGGTAGTGGTGGTGATAGCTGACCAGTCCCCTTTTGCTTCCTCAGCTTTGCAAATTTTCAGTATCTCTGGCAGTCCTTTTGTCAGTCTCTCAACACGGTTCAGACTGGGGGGTACTGATTACCTCCGGCGCTGTTCAAGTCCTTCCTTTTATCTTCTACTGCCAGAGGCATTTTCTTCACCCCCAATGATATGGGGAACTTTGTTCTCAGGGACATCAGCAAGTAAATCCTTGAGAGATGGCAACTCATCATGTTCCCACCACATAAGCATGGTTTTGCAGATAAAACGGCCATGTCTGAGGGCCTGCTTGTTCTGTATCTCTGCATTGTGCGTATCTCTTCTCTACATGCAGGCCCTCTGACACTTTTCAGTTCACAACTGTTTGAGCCATTTCACCTGTTTTTAATCAGAGTCTGACACCTATCAATCCCTCATCTGCCTCCACCCCTCAGTCCTCCATACTGACATTTTCTCCCTTCTCTACTGTGTAACATTGAGGGTGATATTCAATGTGCAAGAAGATTGCTCAGGAGGCTCATGGCCTTTGGCCTTAGTAACGATATTTGTGGTGGGCACTAGGGAAGAGTGGGCAGAGGAGACAAAAGAAAGTCCTGCTATTGAGTGAGTGGAGACAGGGCAGGCAATGAGTGAGAATCTCTACTGGATAAAGCTTTGCACAGTCCTCCTAGAGCTGAAAGGAGAACTGAGGAGTCTTGCATCTCAGCACTTATTCCCTACATTTCCCTCCCAGAGCTCTTCCTTTAGTTTCCTTCCCCTTTCCCCAGCTCTCTAGATTGAGCTTATCAGGAATTTCATGGAATAATTTCTTTCATGCACAGTTTTCTTCATATAAGACAAGGACGAGATAGGTTTTACAACCAAATAATTCATTACCTAACGCATCAGATTACATTATGTATTTCTTTTCCAGATACACTTGGAGAGACTTTTGTGAGAGCAAAAACCTGAGATCCTATGTCATGGGTTGCTAAATCATTCCACAAGCAGCAAATATTTTCTCAGGATCACCACTAGTGAAGAGCGAGGGTATACAGAGCAGAGGCTGGGGAAAAGGAATGTGTGTAGGGAATTAAAATCAGTGTATTGTTAGGGTAGAAAGGGTGCTGGCTATGAACATGATGAGGACTTTGTGCTACTGCAGTGCAAGTAGAGAACTTAAAGGCTGATGGCTTAGTAGAAACAAAGCTTAGCAGAAGTGCATTACAGGTGGAGCTTTGGCTATTTACTTGTAAAATCCTGTTTCAAGATTTTGTTGTCCTGCCTATCAGGGCTTATCAACACTTAAGGTTTCTCTTTTTGTCTTTATCTTTTCTTTTCATGCCTGCCTGCCTGTGGTATCTGGGATATAGGGGCTTGCTGTGTTTGGAGCACTCTCTGAGGCCAGTAATGGAGCAGAAGATGAATGCAAAGGCCTACAACGGGTGTGATGAAAATGAGGATATATGTGAAGAGGTTTCACGAGGAAGGAGCCTTTCCTTGCCCAGCAGGTAGGAGCATCTCTGTTGAATGGAGCACTGTGGTGTGTTTTGTTAAAGCCACATTGGATTTGTTGTCAACAAAGCCCTGTGCAAAGCAGAGAGCACAGCAAGGTGATGTGAGGGGTGCAGAGATGGTGAGAGAGACCGGGGTGACCCCTCCACAAGTCCCTGTCTGCACTAGACTGTGCAGTCCTGTCTCCCTCATGCTGCCTCTTAACCTGAGGCTTCTTCAGACTGTGAAAAAGCAGATGTTTTTATCTAGGTCTCACCACTAGATGGGATCCACGTCCTTGCTGTCTCTGAGACAGGTTCTCCCGCTCTGGCATAGCAGAAACAGGGCTCTTGGCTTTCACTAGGGTTTAGGGGGAACAACGAAGACAAAATGAGAAATGGGAAAATGCGTGGACCTGCCTCAAATGGAGACAGGGCTGGACCCCTCAGCAGGAATGATTAGACTCTGATTTGCACTAAATGTGTCAGAGCTGTGTAGGAGAGGATAGGTTAGTAATTTAACCCCATTACAGTCAAGGGCCCCCTCTTCCAAAGTGCATCAGAACAGACTGCTGTAGCTGCAGAAGTTGCTTTCCAATGCTGTCACCTTGCCATAAGCAGGGAGTGATCAGTTCCTTCAGTACTGGGGTCCTGATCCTCTACACAGCCTGCTGTGCAGCTGCCAAGTCATTTTCCCCCACAGTGCAAGGACCTTAAGAACACTTCTGTGTAGGACAGGGATAGTATGTGCTGTGAGACATAGCTATAAATAATAAGATCACTGTAATGATTTTGCAAACTCAGTCCAGGGAATCTTAGGAAAAACTTAACAGCAGTCCTTCCTGGTGCCTCAGTTTCTCCTGCTGTGAAGGGATGCTGATAATCTGTCTATCTCCCTGTCTGCATTCCAGCTCAGGAGTTACCATAACTGTTCATAATAGTCACCTGGTTGAGCTTTCCCAAACCCTCTGGACTCACCAGGGCACGATCCAGACTAGGGTTGTTGGGTTCCTGCTTCCCAAGGCATCCTTCATACCCTGCAGGCAGGACTGCAGATGTCAGGCTGAACAATGAGTTGAGTGGCCAGTGCCAGCTGAGGCTTTCCTTTACTCCTCCAGGACAGGAAGCTAGAGCACTTTCTGGATTCCTTGTAGCTCAGAGAGTGAGGTCAAAGTCCCTGTCAGTGGGATGGACCCAGACCCAGAGACCCTACAGCCCTAGGATCACAGGATTCAGGGCCCACCTGAACAGTTTGCACCAAATGCAAGTGAAATCCTGCAAAGAGAGGACACCAATCAGTTTTTGGGGTAACCTTGCTTGGGAACCAGCCAGAGCTGCGTTGTCTATTTCCACCCTGGATAATATGATTCAGCAAATGGAGCTGCACACATTGCCCCAGGCTTTAGGCAAAGGAGGCCGGAAGAGCTGCGGAAGGACCTGACCTGAAACAAAGGTACTTTTCTTACAGAGACAGTGTGCCCCTCTCTGGGCAGTCTGTTCTCAGCCCCAGCCACCCGGTCAGTGGCATGCAAAGCACTTGCCCAACTCCCAACGCAATGGGTAAAGAAGCGACAGCTGCAGGGGCCCTTTTGCTGCCTCAGGAGCCTGTGACAGCATCCGGGAGCCAGGCTGGGATCTAAATTTAAACTCAAGCTTTGTCTGTTTGTACATGCGAGTGCAGGCTCCAGCCCCCACTGCCTCACTGCCTCCCCAGGGGCACAAAAAAGACAGACGCCACAAGAAGGGAAACCCAGAGGAACTTCAGCTGGCTGGGACCTGGGGAGGGGGAGCTTGGCTGTGGGGCAGGAAGGAGAGAAACAGAAGAGAAACACCATGGAGCCTGCTTCTCCCCAGGACGATGTGAAAAAGAGGCAACAGAAGGAGAAGTCCAAGAAACCAGTGCCACCAGTAGCCCCCCGGCCAGCCAGGGCTCTGTTCTTCTTAACCCTGCAAAACCCGCTGCGGAAGGCATGCATCAGCATCGTGGAGTGGAAGTATCCTTCTGGCCATGTGGGCTGGGGACCAGCCATGTGTATGCCTGTGAGGAGGGTGCTGGGGAGCAGAAGAGATGCCAGCCCACTTCCAGCCCATGTTGGTGTCTCTGTTGGTCTGTAAAAAGCAACGAGGTGATCAGGGAACCCTGGTAGGATGCATTGGCAAAGGCAATGGCTGTGCAAGCTGGGTGCATGGATAGGCTTGTGGGGGTGTTTTGGTGGGATGATGTAAGAGCAGCAGAAGTAGCCTTGGTAGTACGGGATGTGTGGGAGTGAACACATTTTGTGCTGCAAGGAGCTGTGCTGGGCAGAACTGGGACAGCCCTCCAGGAGAGGAGAGTGTTTGGCATGTGAGGAGGGGGCACCCATCCCAGGGTGGTAATCAGGCCAGGTTACAGGAGGAAGACCAATCTGGGGGAGCAGGAGCTGAGTGAGGATGGAGTTGAAGGCAACAGGCACCCCAGAGGAGAGTTTTGGGTGTGGGTAGCAAGACTATGGTGAGCTGCTTTGGAATAGCTTTTTGTGTCACTACTTGCCTGATCCTTCATCTGCTTCTTGTCCTGGTGGTGGTGCTGGCCAGCATCCCCTGAATCCTTGCCAGCTTTGTTATTCTCTGAGCACCCCCATCCCATCCATTCCCAGCACTGCTGTTGCAGGTGAGGACTTAAGTGAGTGACAAGGTTCAGAGCAACAGTATCTCTCTGTGCCTCTGGCCTAATTTAGGGGTGGGATTTGTATGGTTGTGCTTTAATTTGCCATCTTTGCACTGGGGCACCATACCTCAGAAATACCAAAATGTTTCTGCCACCCGTCCAGGGGCTGTTTTAGATCATTAGATATCACTTTGTTCACCTCTACTTTGTGGAAAGAATATGAAAAGTTTCGCGTTGACTTGAACAAAACATGGCCAAAAGCTCCTCTTGGAGGTGGCTTGGTTGCCTGAGTCCAGCAGTGTACATGTAGCACTGTGGGGTAACCAAAACCATGTCCCCACACTTCCAGAGATGCTCTCTTGTTCAAAGCCCATTTGCAGGTATTCATGGCATGCTTACAGCTTTGGTGGTTCTGTGTTGGCTGTGGATTTTGAGCCCTTGTTCCTTTATTGTGGTTGATGTCTCAGCTCTTTGAGGAGAGTGAGCAGAGCTAAAAACGGAGAATTCTCCATTGCCGCTTCTCTGGCACGAGGACTGGGTTGCTCTACAAACGCATGTAAGGGAACCATGCCTGTGTCTTAAATAGGCACTGAGTATGGAAGAAACTTGGACATATGTCCTAGAGGCGGGTGAGAGCTGGAAATAGTACTTACATCTTCCAGCTCGCTCCAACACATTCTTCATCCTGGGCCAGCTCATGCCAGGGAGAATGTAGCGTATAGCACAACGGGGGTCTTTTTCCACACTGATGCCCTGGAGAGGGAGTGTAGAGGAAGGAAGTGGGTGTCTCACTGGGAAGGTTGCAGGTGCAAGTGGTTCTGACCTGTGCAGGACAACTGATCTAGGGCATCAGGTTTCACCGGCACCAGTCCTGTGCCTGGCTGTGTTTATACTGAAGGGCACCTGGCTAACCTCATTCAGGGACCAGGATTTGCAGAGCATGACAGGGTTGTTTCAGTTCCTGTGGTTTGTTACGGTCTTGAGTGCTAGGCAAGCTGCCAAGAGGAGATTAGCTGTGACTGTCTTCTGTGGGGATACCTGGCAGCTGGGTTGAGTATGGCAGTACTGAACTACCATACTGATGGACCCCGTTCCTTGAGCCCATCTCTGCTGTATAGCTTCTGCTGTCAGAGCACAAAGCTGGGCCATAGAAGTGGGACTGGGCCTTTTCCAGGCAGCTAGAAATGGGGGACTGTCCCTCTACTCAACTTGAAGTGGCTGAGTCAGGCTGGCTTAATGCAGAGGGGGTTTTATGCTGAAATTTGCTCATGTCAAAAAGCATGTTCATTAGCACAAGGAAATCCGGGTGCTCTGCAAATTGCTGCGTATCATTTGAATGATGTCTAGCTTGGGAAGTTGATGGTTGTTGTCTAGCTTTCTGGTATCACCCTGGTATACCAGGTTGTTTTGCAGCCAGAAGACCACAAAGACAGCTGGTTGAGAAGCCTGGGGTCTCTGGAAGACCACACAGCTGTGAGGCATTAAGGGCCTGATTCCTGCTGCAAGGCAGAATTTAGAACTTTTGACTACTGCATGGCAGGAGACTGCTGGAGAGACTGCGGGACAAGAAAATGAAGTTGAGGCTCAGGAGTAATAATCAGAGACACTGCTGCCTAGTGACACTGCATGCCTTATTTTTGGTTTGGTTTGTCCCATTGCATTTCTACCTGGTAACGATGCCAGACTGACAGACTGTGGGCAGCAAGTTGGATTCTGTTGCAAGATAGGTCACCCTTCGAGGAAGCTTTTCCAGCTGACCTTAGTTTTTAAAATAAAGTCAAGTTGATGAGTAGACAGATCCTGCAATGAGTAGAAAAGACCTGCAATGAGCATAAGAAACAGCCAACAGCACTTGGCCACTCAGCAGCCAGCATGAAGAGAACGTGCCCTGAGGGCCCCTTGCCAGTGGTATGGCCAATGCAGTCGAAGACAGGCCTCAGCATAACTATCTGGAAAGCTGAGCTAATTAGTCGTTTAACACAACGTAGGGAACTGTCAGTGTGGCTGCAGGGCCTCGCTTCTGGGGTACTGAGTTTTGAGGGCTGAGTTTTTTAGTGGTAACAGTCTGCGTGGCTGACCTATGGATGTTGGCACCAAGCATGTTTATGGGAGCTGTACTCCTTTGTAAAGTCTACCCAAAATGAGATGGAGATGCTGAGAAATCCAGTCTCGTGCTGGAACCACTGTACCTACTGGATGCGATTTAGCCCATGATGGCCAGTCGGTAATCACAGAATCACAGAATATTAGAGATTGGAAGTGACCTCGAAATATCATCTAGTCCAATCCTGTGGTGAGGAAGGGGATGAGAGATCTCAAAACAGTTTCTAGGTAGATGCTGGCTCTGGTGAAGTGCTGAGAACTGAGATTGACACTTGGATGATTCCTTTTTCCTGTGGGAGACTGAATGTCCAGTTTCTTGTGGGGGAGTGTGGAGAGAAATCTTCCTCTAGCTTGCTTTCCCAGAAGCAGGCATCCTTCAGAGAGAGAGGCTGGATTGCTTCAGGGGGGAAGTTGTTGAAGTAGCACCACAGTATAAAAAGGGAGGCTGCTTGCAGAGACTCCCTGGGGAGAGAGAGCCTGTGCTGTCTCTCTGTGGGACTCTCCTTCTCCCTGCCTACAGACAGGCTGCTGCAGACAGAATGGACCCAACACGGCTGATGACCTGGACAGTCAGTTTAATGGACAATTTCTGTGATAGGTTTGGGTGGATTTTTCTTTTGTTATGGACTTTCTTAGTACCTTTGGGTTTTCTGTCAGCATACTTTTGGTCAGTGGTGTTCTCTGTTTCGCTGGTGATGGTTTACAGAATTGTCAAAACATAAGTACAGATGTTGGCTGCTAGGACAATGGAGAAGAAAAGGTACTGGAGTGGAATGTGGTGTTTGTCACTGTGATTTGCAGCAGGTGGGTCTGGCCCAGTGGACCAACATTTTTATTTCCTTCATCTGCTTTTAGTTTCAGTAGCTGTCAGGAGTACAGCCAGTGCAAGCGGATCAGAGCCAGCTGAGATGTACTGATTATTATTGACCAGGAAACTTTACAGTTATAATTTTGACCAAAATTGTTTCTTGGAGGCTTTAACATCAGGCTGCACCCTGCTGTCTTCTGGCAGCATGAAGCCACTGGATAAGTGGAAAAGACTCCTTTGCTTTTTAATAATGTGAACAGCAGTCAAGTGTGGTGGTTCCCTACAAGTGCTTCAGAGCTGAAGCAGGGCCTGAATGTGACCAGCACAGAGGCAGAAAAAGATCATGATTGTCCTCTTTTGATTAAATATATTCTGGGTACCACTTCCAGGCTACCACAGGGTGGGGTTTGGACCAGGGTGGAAAGAGCAGAGAGTGAGATCCCGGGAGTGAGAGCCAGGCTGTGCATTAGGTCCTGGAGCCAGAGTTTGAGCCTTTTTGGAGCTTCAGGCACACAATAGCTGAACTTGACTACAAGGTGTCAGAGCAGTGACAGCAGCAGGAGACTAAGAGTGACTAAGTGCCTGTCCTAGAGCCTTCAGGGAGGACATAGCTTGTCACTCCATTTATTCAGAGATGTCAGAGGGCCCAAACAGCACAATTCCACCTTTTAGGGAGTGGAATGGAGATCACACTGACCTCTCTGGTTACTCCCAGCCTGTGGCACTCCTAGGGACAGTCACAGAGGCACTGCCTGTGCTGGGGCACTGGGGCTGTAGGAAACCTGGGGTTGTTAGCAGCTGGATTATCTACTAGAAGAGGCCATGGATGAGATGTCTTGCACATTCTTGTCAGGGAGACATGGCCCAATGAGATTTGCTGCTCCCTCACAGATGCTCATGGAGGTTCAAGGAGCCAGGGTCAGCACACTCCAAAGGGTGATGATCAGGTTAAGTGCCTCTGTTATGCAAGAGGGTCCTAACCCTTCAGGATGATTCACTAAAGGATGACAATGAGGAAGCTACCAGCTCTCAAATCCCTTTGTTACTCCTTCACTGCAGCCTTTTAACCTGCACCCCTTAGCCATACGCCCCATGCCAAGCATTACCCTTTTAAACTGTATGTGTTGTGTGTCCAGGCCCTGTGTATCATCCTGGCCCATTCTCTCCCTGGGACCTAACAAATGGGCAGCAACTGAGGATATGCACAGGGTAAAGCGTGGCTGCTCTCTCTGGTACTCTGCCCAGTAGGAGGTTTTTTGCCCACCACCATGGGGTTTCCCCATGCATACCAGACAGAGCAGGGCCGTGCCTGCTTTTTTGGTCCTGTCTCCACTCCTTAGCGCTTCCTCTCAGACCCTTTGAGATTATCATACTTCTGACCATCTTTGCCAACTGCGTTGCACTGGCCATCTACCTGCCGATGCCTGAGGATGACACCAACGTTGCCAACTCCAGTCTGGTAAGGCTCAGTACTTTCTTGCCCTCCTGCCAACAATCAGGTGCTTGGCTTCAGGGGCTCTGTGGAGCTGCCCATTCCACGTAGCAAAACCTGCAGCAGAGGCAGCTGATGCTGCTCTGTGGGGTGCAGTTGAATATCATCCTTCTAGGGAGACACTGCCATGTCAATAAGAGGCAGAGCGGTAGAGACACCATTGCAAAATGAGTTTTCAGAGGGGTAGAAACCACCCCCAGGCCGAGATCAAAGGCAGCAGATTGATGTGTGAAGTACACGGGGAGGAAAAACTAATGCCAAAAAAGAAAGGAGGCCCATCAGGTTTTTATCATGACACTTCCAAAAGGAAACATCTAGTTCCAGAAAGGCTCAAATGTTTAGTTTCAACAGTTTTAGAATAATGTTTTGTGATCCTTCACTGGTACTTCTTATGTAAGAGGAGAAAAAAACCTCTTGGTTAAGTACAGAGGATGCTCCTTTCCAATGAGTTACTCCATTTTGCCTGGAATGAGATGTTATGGCATGATCCTAATCAGTTGCTTGCACCTATTTTTAGTTTGCCACCCCTCTTCAGATCCCCATCGTGAATCAATCCACATTAATTTCCACTCTGTCTGAATTTGGTGACTAAATGAAAGCATCTAAGTATGTCCTTTTAAATGAAATATTCTCTTCTGCTCATTCCAGGATTCCTTGATGTTAGGGTGGGATGTGTTGTGCGCAGGTATTGTTGGCAACTTGTGCCTTAAAAAAGTACTTCTCTGTTTTTTGACGTGTTTCTTAGAGCCTCTGTAGGGGAAAATATTAATGCAGTTAAAGAACCTGAAACACTAACTGCAAAGTATGGTTTTACTCATGCAGTTTTTAGTTCATANAACTGGACACAATACTCCAGGTGTGGTCTCACCAGTGCAGAGTAGAGGGGGAGAAGAACCTCTCTTGATCTGCTAACCACCCCTCTTCTGATCCACCCCAGGATGCTGTTGGCCCTCTTGGCCACAAGAGCACATTGCTGGCTCATAGTCATCTTGTTGTCCACCAGGACCCCCAAGTCCCTTTCTCCTACACTACACTCCAACAGGTCAGTCCCCAGCTTATACTGGTACCTAGGGTTGTTCTTGCCCAGTTCCTTGAACTGTGCTTGTCTCTTTCCTCCTCAACCATGTCAAAGAAGAAAGAGGTTTGCTATTGGCAATGTGTCATTACAACTTTAAAAATTAAAACCAATATGGTTCCATAAAGGGGAGGAATTACAAATATCCAGAAAGAATTAATTCCTGGGATGTTTGTTCAGCCTTTCAGGTAGTTCTCTAACACCTCAGGCTCAGGGCAAGGTTAAGCTTAAGGTGCTGGGTTTGGTTTCTTCCCTGGCTGAGGGGACAAAATGGATTTGAAAAGTTCGGTTATCTTAGCTGAGAGGTTAGAGTCAAAGCAAAACTGGAGCAGGTTGAGCATGGTGAAAGCAGGAGTTGGAGACAGCCAGGATGGGGCTTCCTGCTGAGACGGTGTTTGGGATTTGGCTGAGACCAGAACACCTGCAAGGGCAGAGCTGGAGAAAGCCCAGCAGCATGTGGCAGTGTGGCAACAGCGGGGGACAACGTGGCAGTAGCCCACTGTGACCCACTTTGACTGATGCTTCCCAAGAAGGAAGCCTTTCCTGTTAGTGGGAGGCAAACTGGCGTGTACTAAGTAACATGTATAAATGAAGAGTCATCTGTTTATATTTATTGTTCATTAGATTACTTTTGCTATCATATTGGGGGTTTTTTCAGCCTGTTGCCTTTCAATCCACTGTAACAGGAGCCGGGCAGCCCCACACTTCTGTCCTTTCATCCCTGCTCTGCACAACCCTTTGTAGGAGCAATCTCAGGTGAGAGCTGAGCCAGGTGCCTTCACCACAGGTATCAAGCTATGCTCTGTATGAAGTCCACGAGTAAGTGCAACATTTTTTCCTGCAGCAGAGAGATGCTGCATTGCATTTTATCATTCCCGGTCACTTTTTTAATTGGCTCTTCTCATTGTCTCCAAAGAGGACTGAATTTATCTAAAGACTGAAACGGTTGAGGAGGCAAAATGTGTGTGAGGGGAACCTGAGTCAGAGCAATGAGGACATTTCCTACATGATCTGTGAAGCAGGATCAAGGCGCACTCTCATCAGACCTAACTGCTAACGGGAGTGCAAGAGCCTGTTCAGCTCAACCTTCCCCCAGGAAAGCCTCCTGCATCAAATATCTCTTGCAGGAAAACCTACTCTGCTGTAGAGCTAAGGGTCTCCAGTAAGGAGAGTCTCAGAGAGGGAGGATCTCCTGGGAGATACCTGCTGCCACTTTATTCTCACAAGACTGGAAAGCCTGGATAGTAGCCACACTTTTCAGGAGCACCCGGGGGAATATATGTACAGTTTATTCTAGATTTAGAATCACTCTCATGAAAGCTCATGTTGGGGAGTGAAAGAAACAGTGTACTTAATAACTAGTAAATATGTCACTTCATTCTGTAAGAAATTCAGTTGTTTAACTGTAAATACCGTGGAGGTATTTGAAGGACATGTAGGTGTGGTGCTGAAAGACATGATTCAGTAGTGACTTGGCAGTGCTGGTTTAACAGTTGCACTTCATCAACCTAAAGATTTCTTCTGACCAATGCAATTCTGTGATTTCAACACATTTCTTTTAGCTTTGACTTCTTCTGATCCAAAAGATTTTTTAATGCTGTTTTTGTGTAATTCTGTCAAATACTAATGACATCAAAATATTTTTGTTGACTGTGCTGAAACTATTTTGATTTTTTGACTTGACCAAAAATCCACGGTATTGACTTAACTTTGTCTGGAGTTTCCAGAGTAGTCACCGAGCTCCAAATCACACTGTTTGTCTTTCCCTAGAAGCCTTGCTCCGGGATTAAGCAAGTTAACACATGTGTTTTAGCAGAGTGAGTTATTCAAGGAGATTCACCCAAGAAAATACAGATGTCTGCATGTAAGAGGACTGTCTGGACTCTGTTTATGGTCAGTGGAGAAATAAAAGAGGATTTAGAGCAGGATTTGCCTCCTGGGGCAATTGTTCTAATGTGGTTCTGATGGGTGTTGTTTGACATGCTGAAGGAATCATTTTTCCTTCTTAATGGAGTTCAGAGGTCACTGCTCAGAGGGAGACCATCCTTTGCGAACACCCAAAAGTATTGGGCTGATGGGTGGGGCACAGAGCTGCAGCTTAGGTTGTACAGAAGACACTCAACAACACAGACAGTGTGTTAGTATCACATATTCTGGCTTTATGTTTAGATAGAATTGATGATGAATAAAGATGTAGTCTTCCCAAATCCTAGCATTTGGCTTGCATTGGGTTGTATCTCAGTGACAGGGGTCAGGGACATGGGCACAGCCCCAGGCACCATTCAGTCAAAGGAATATGGGCCTCTGATATTGTTGAAGATGTCCCAGACATCCATCTACTGCTCTGGAGGGGTATGATTCCTTGTGGGTTCTGTGTGACATCTGCCAGCCCAGGTCTGTCCCATGTAGCCCACGGCACCTCCAGTATTGCTGGAAACAACTGTGGTTGGGCAGCTGACTTGCATCTAGTTGTTCTTGAGCAGAGATTGCTGTTCCATACTGGTTTTGAAGAATGAGGACCTGATGTCATGTGTCTGGCCATTTGAGATAGGGTCACTCACCGCAGTGAAGTCCTGATTACACTGTTCTAGAACCTGGAATCACCCTTGATCTCCTAGAGTCAGAGCTCTAACAGCTGTGAGAACAGACCACATGCCACCTATCTCCATGTACAGGACTTCAGAATGAACTGTTGCTTTTTCATGCAGCATCTTGAGGGATACAGCAGCTAGAAAAAAATAGAGCAGCTTCCAAAGCCTGCTGCATCAAGCAGGATGCCTTATGGTCTCTGCTCTAAAATACATGTGCAAACCCGATCTTCTATGACCAGGTGACCCACCTGCTGGATGAGGGGAAGGCTGTGGATGTTGTTCCCCTAGATTTCAGCAAAGCCTTTGGCACAGTTTCCCACAGCCTCCTCCTAGAGAATCTGGCAGTTCATGGCTGAGACAGGTGGGCTCTTCACTGGGTAAAGAACTAGCTGCCTGGCTGAGCCCAGAGAGCTGTGTTGGATGGAGTGAAATCCAGCTGGTGGCCACTCACAGGCTGTTGCTGAGGGCTCAGGACTGGGGCAGTGTCATTGAACATCTTCACCAGTGATCTGCATGAGGGAGCTTAGTGTACCCTCAGCAAGTCTGTAGGTGACACTGGACTGGGTATGTGTCATGATTTGCTTCAGGGGAGGAAACCTCTGCACAGGGGCTCAGACAGGCTGGATCGATGGGCCAAAGTCAGTAGGATAAGGATAAGGTTTAACAAGGCCAGGTGCAGAATCCTACGCTTTGGGGTCACGACAACCCCCTGAATGACTGGAGACCTGTTGGAAAGGACGGGNACGGGGGGGGGGGGGGGGGGGGGGGGGGGGGGGGGGGGGGGGGGCTGACTGACAGCAGCTGAACAGGGGCCAGCAGGGTGCCCACGTGGCCAAGAAAGCTGATGGCAGCCTGGTCTGTGTCAGAGACAGTGTGGCCATATGCTGGTTTTCTCTCATTACTCTCAGGGTTGACAGCAAAATCCAGCAATTTGTTATAAAGTTAAGTAGTTTAGTAAGAGAAAAGAAAGGGTTTTAAAAGACAGAAAACTATGGGCTGAAGCCTCTTCATGCCCTGCCCTCTGCTTTTCCTCCTACCTTCTCTAAGTATGGGTGAAACCTGCTGTGTAGTGCTCATAATGTCACAAAAACCAAACCTCACTCTATTGAGAGAGAGAAAAGGAGGAAAACAAGTATGAAAAATTAACTGTCTATCACTCATCCCAACAACTGGCAAGCTTGGAGAAAGAGTCTGCTATGCAGGCAGCCTTTTTTTTAAGTTTTCTAAAACTCAGAAAGAGATGGCAACTGTGGAAGCTTGAGAGCAACACTGTTCCAAATTCCACAAATTCTTTGGTGAATAAGACTATGGGAAGGGATATCTGGCTGTCTCCTGACCATGGAAACACCATCTGTCTTCCAAGCAAAAGATCCTTGGTTTGAATCCCACCTGGTTAAAGTTCAAACCACCACAGGCCAGCAGGACTAGAGAGGTAAATGTCTCCCTGTACTTAGCAATAGTGAGGCCTGACCTTGAATATTGAGTTCAGTTTGGAGCACCTCAGTACAAGGGTGTTGAGGTGCTGGAGTACTGTGTCTAGTTTTGAGAGACATCAACGTGCTGGGGTGAGTGCAGAGGAAGGCAACAAAGCTGATCAAGTGCCTGGAGAATAAATCTCATGAGAACAGATTGAGCGCGTTGAGGCTGTTTAGTTTGAGGAAGAGGAGGCTAAGGGGAGACCTCATCCCTCTCTTCAACTATCTGAAAGTATATTGTAGAGATGCTGATTCTGGTCTCTTCTCACAGGTCATTAGTGACAGAACCAGAGGGAAGGGCTTCAAGTTTCAACAGGGTAGGTTTAGACTGGACATCAGGAAAAAATTCTTCACAGAGAGAGTGCTCAGGCACTAGAATGGGCTACCCAGGGTGGTGGTTGGGTCCCCATCTCTGGTTGTGTTTAAAAGTCCCTTAGATATAGTGTTGGGGCATCTGGTTTAGGGGTGAACTTGTACAGTAGGGTTGATGGTTGGACTTGATGATCCCAAGGGTCTTTTGCATCTTGAATGTTTCTATGAGGCAATAAGGCTGCTGAAGGGCCTGGAGGCTGAGGGAGCTGGTGGTGTTTAGTCTGGAGGAGAGGAGGTTGTTGCTCTTTACAGCTACCTGAAGGGAGGTTATAGAGAGATGGGGGTTGCTCTCTTCTTCCAAGTCACCAGCAATAGGATTAGATTGGACATCAGGATAAATGTCTTCAGTAGCAGAGTGCTCAGGAGTTGGAGCAGGCTTCTGAAGGAGTCAGAGAGGAGTGCGTGTGCTGCGAGTCTTCCTGCACACGAATGTCTTCTGCTGAGAAGCAGGGGTAGCTCTCCAGCTGCATTCACACTGCCCATTCACCATCTATCCTACACTCTAGCCAGCCAGGAGGCTTTATCCAGGCCCTCCTCCCCATGCTCCTGGAGAGGAGATGCCAGGAGTATGAAGCTGGGGTTAATTCTGGAAAGTCCTGCAGAGCTGTAGGGACTGTAAGCTGACGTTGCTGAGCAGACTGGAGCTGTGTTGTGTTGCATTGCATCGGTGTGGTGTACACTGTTATTCCTGTGCTCAAGCAGCATCCTCAGGTCAGGTTACTGGAAGCACATGTGTAGCAGCCCAGGGAGTTATAAAGATGTGCATTTTCTTATAGTGGCTTTTTGAATGTTAGTCTCTTCATATACTCAGTCCTAGCTCCGCCACCTTTCCCTACAGCCCCTCCCACCATGAGTAGCTAGCTGTGAATTCTGAGGTGAGGAGAAGATATTGGGTGGTGGTGGCACAGAATGGGTCCTCAGCTGCTAGGAAGTGGACAGGGTTCCACTGTGGACAGTGAAGTAGGTGGTGCTATGCCTGTACACTGTAGCTTGCAGGGTCTACCATGTCTCCCTTGTGGCATAGGCACAAGGTGGCTGTTTGGGGTCTGTAGGGCACGTTTCCCTGTACTGACCTGCAACATGGGCAGCACCACAACGGGGGAAAGTGCATGACCAGTTTCTTCTCAAATCAGCCTGGATACATGAAGTGGGTTGTGCACCAGCTACAGGACATGCAGCACTAGACCTGGTGTAAAGTCTGCTGACAAAATATCCCTTAGCTTCTTTCTGCTGGCTTCTGGAGGCAGCAGTAAGTTTGTCCTGGCTCAGGACATTGCTTGTGCCGCGTGTTCTTGCCAGTGTGTGTCCTACAACCACACCATTGTGTACAGAATCCAGAGAAGTTTGCCATGATCTGCCCACTGAAAGGCTGCACCACCTCAGCTCACTGACAAAGATACTTGTCTTCATAGCCAGGGGCCTGGCTCCTCATGCCGTGCTAATAGCACAACCTACCCACGTACAGAGGATGGGTGATGAGAGATACTGCCCACCAGCACTGATGGATCACTGAATGGATCTTACCTGCCTTTTCATGAATTTTCTTTGTATTGGAGGGGTTACACCATCAGCAGTGAGCTGGTACTGTAAGGAAGCATGCAGTTACTGCTCTCCCAGGAAGGAAAGTATGAAGCCAAGTCACAGGGGCTGTCTGCTGACTGGCTGTCCCTTGGTTCAAATTTAAACCTTGCTGCTCACTGGCTGTACATGGTGAGCAAACACTATTGGAGTTGGCCAAAGCACTGTTCATCTTGTTTTGTATTCTCAAAGCCACCTCCAAGGAGCTCACCTTTTCATTTTGGATATGGGACTTCTAGAGGGAGTTCCTTGCTAGTCAGAGACCCTGGAGCCTGGCTGTGTCCTGCTGGGTGAAGGAGGGCAAGGAATTTGCTTTCGCATTGCTGGGGCTCCAGTCTGGATCCCGACACTCACCAGCCTGGCCACTGGGCAGCCATAGTAGGCTCCCCTATTTCTCCTCCATCTGCAGTAGGGGAGATGCCCTACCACACCACTGGCAGGACCTCCATACCCTAAATGTTTTTCATTATAGTTGTATTTGCTTGTCTGGGATTGCAAGGACGGGCTTTTGGGGACACGCTAAGGGGGATCTGTTACTCATAAGGGAGGGAGGTGAGCAGCATTGAGTTGTCTTCACTAAAACCTTGAAGACAGATCCCAGTAACTGCAGTGCTCTTACTACTGCTGCCCTCAGGTCCCATAAGGAACTGGCAATAGTGCAGGTGACAGCTGTGCAGGGGCACCTGGCCTGGCCACTGCTCTTGCCTGTGGTAACTGAGCAATTGCTTCTGTCTGAGCCGTGGCCCTGGTTTCTTCAACTGACCGCATCTTGCATTTGGTAAGCCAGAGGGACCTGGGAGGACAGTGTGCCTGCAGCATTACAGCCTTACCCAGTGGAGACTTGCTCAGAGTTTGGTCTGAGAGAGATGAATCTGCCTTTCTGGGTGCAATTCCCTTCAGACTGAAGCAGGAATGGTCCTTGCCCTTCTTGGGGTGTAGACGGAGGAGAGGGGCCATGGAAAACCAGAAATATAAATAGCCCCATCCATCTGGCTGCTTCAGAGAGATTTTAATCCCAGTCTGGAAAGAGCAAGAGCAGCGATTGCAGTGACAGGCAGAACCAGGTGGGCACAGGCAGTCCTTGGCTGGGCTCTGGGGAAAGACAAGCTATTCTCGGGCTGCAGCTGCAGGGCTGTGCCAAGCCCACACAGCAGGGTGCCACATCCCACCTCTGCCCAGCAGAGCCCCCTGGCCAGTTTCTAGTGGCTTTCTTTGCCTTGCACATGTCTTTTGCCTTAGGTAGACAGTCTTGAGCCCAAGGCCTCATTTCCCTGGGAGCCCAAGGCAGAAGGGAAGACATAATGCATCTGGCTTGTCCTGTGGTGACTGTGTGGTGTCACCAGCTCAGATCCAGCAAGTCTTCATCTGGAGAGGATGAGAAGGTGTCAGTGATGCCTATGGGAGGAGGCATAGCCTTCCATAGCAGAATGGGAGGATGAGACATAGGGAGGAGGATCAGAGATGTGCAGTGCCCTGGTCAGGCAACTTTGGGTGCTGGGCTGGGAGGTGGAGGCTTTATTGGCATAGTTTATAAGCACAGGTACGTGTAACTCAGGGATAGGGTCTCCTGGCAGCTCCCATTGGAGAGAGGCAGGGGATCACACTGCAAACCAGGGTGGCATGTGGTGGCTGTGCAGGCCACCCCTACCTTCCCAGAGTAGCCACAGTGCTGCGTGGGAAATCACATATGAGTTGGCAGCAGCATTGATCCAGAGACATGAAGGGGGCTGCCACGCATGGTGGTGACACCAAGGCAGTTGACAGTCTGTTCTAACAAAGTATTCTCTCCTGCTTGCCTTTCCAATCCTCAGGAGAAGATTGAATATGCCTTCCTGATCTTCTTTGCAATTGAAGCAATGCTCAAGATAATTGCCTATGGATTTCTTTTCCATACGGATGCCTACCTCCGAAACGGCTGGAATGTGCTTGACTTTTCCATCGTGACGCTAGGGTATGCAAGAGGGGATGGTGCTGCTGCTCAGCTTGTGACAGGCCTGGTCCTTAGCCATCAGCTACATCCTAGTGATTGCAGTGGGTTTGTGGGCAACACATAGGCTCAGTTCATGGCCCTCTCCTATAGGCCCCCTTGTTCATGCACTGACAAACCCTAGGATACTCTAACTCTTGTTTCTTTCTGTCTGACTTTAACAGCTCTTAGGTTTTCCTTGCCCTGGAGAATGGGAGTATTATGGGGCCCTCTGATGTTTAGCACAGTGGGGACCAAAGGGTGGGAGGGTCCCTGGCTGCTCAGCAGTGAAGGTGGCACCCAGTGGAGGGGTGCCCAGCCACAAGTGCAACAAGAAGTTGGTCGTAGGCAAGAGCTGTCACCTGGGTCAGACTGACTGCAGATGACAGTGCCATCCCTCACTTTCCTGCCTGCAGAGCCATTTCCTTAGCACAGGGTTCTTGGTCTCTGTCCTTACAACCTTCTCTTTCTCCCTGTCCTTCCTTCTGCTTCTCTCCCTTCCTCCCTTGCTTTGTGCCCCGGCTCTTTCAGGCTTATCACCATGACCCTGGAGCAGGTCAGCGCAAAGCAGGGAGGGACTTCGGGGGAAAAACGCGGCTTTGACGTGAAGGCCTTGCGAGCATTTCGTGTGCTGAGACCTCTGCGCCTGGTGTCCGGAGTGCCGAGTGGGTGCTGGGTGCCCTCACAGCATAAAGGGCTGGTGGGTGGATCAATCCCCTGTGCCTAGCCAGGGTAGAGTGCCATGTGGCAGGTTCCTTGATGCTGCTGGACCAAGCACAACCAAAACATGGGCATGGTGGAGCCACTGGTTCTTGTTCACTCCTATAGCTTGCAGTTGTCTGTGCACATCAACTCCCTCCATGGCTTGCTGTCAGCACCTTTGGGTAGCCAGTGTGCAAGGGGCTGAGACCACACCCTAGTTTCTCAAGGCAGGGATCTCTTCTCTCATGACTCATGTAAATACAGCCAGGAAGAGAGCAACAGAACAAATGAAGAGGCATGAAGCCACCTTCAGCACTGCCTAGTGCCTGGCTCTTCCTGGGTCTTCTGCGTGCTTGTATGGTGGGTAGAGAAAGGATTTCTTGCTTCAGAGATTTAAGTTCCTTGGCACAAGGCATTTCAGAGTCTACTTGTCAGAGGGGCTATCAGGAATGCTAGGTGCAACTGAAGCTGTTTAGGAAGTGGTTAACTTCCTCTCCCTTCTCTTTGCTGTAGGTCTTCAGGTCGTCCTGAACTCTATCATCAAGGCCATGGTGCCTCTGCTCCACATTGCCCTGCTGGTCCTCTTCATGATCATCATTTATGCGATTGTTGGGCAAGAGCTCTTCAAGGGCAGGATGCACAAGACCTGCTACTATCTCGGGACAGGTGGGGCTGCAGCAGGGGGTGATATGGCAGAGATGCCTCTGTGTGGCTGCTGTGGGACAACAGAGGTTCTGAAGGTAGCAGAAATCTGGTCTTGCTAGCATCAGGCCTGGAAACAGGACAGAACTGAAGGATGTTTGGAACAGCTCATAGCTATGGTACTTGGTACTTGGTGTGAGGAAGTGCTGAAAGCACCTTCTTTAAAAGGGTTCTGCAAGAGATTGTGAGGTGCTGGGGCCTGCTTTACTTGGCCTTGGGCTCACACCATGACTTTCCCCCTCAGATGTGATTGCCACAGTGGGGTCAGAGAAACCAGCCCCATGTACCAGCTCTGGCCATGGGCGACACTGCACCATCAATGGCACTGAGTGCCGAAGTGGCTGGCCAGGACCCAACAATGGCATCACTCACTTCGATAATTTCGGCTTTGCCATGCTGACTGTCTACCAGTGCATCACCATGGAGGGCTGGACCGAAGTTCTCTACTGGGTAAGCTCCAGAAGCTTGGGCTTGGAGCTCAGCTTTGCAGAGGTGACTGCCCTGCAGGCTGGTCCTGCCTCAAAACAGAGAAATCCCTCTAGGACAGAGGATCCCATAGAAGGGTTCGAACTCTCTGCCAGTGATCCTGGCTCCATCAAGCTTTATACTGTCATGCATATGACATAATGAATCAGGCTTTTCTTCTGCATCTCTGCAGACACCACCAGAGTTGTCCTTGCTCTCCACATAGGCAGAAGGGCTCTCCAGCTCCTGCCTTTGTAAAGGGGTACAGGCCAGGCACACCAGCGAACTGGCAGTAAACCCTGTGTTTTGCAGTCCTCGGGACTGTCTTTTTGTGGCTTAAACATGGGACTGATGTTTAAATCTGCTCTCAAAATACTTAGGTTATAGAGAGCTGAGCCTATGGGTCTGGATTATCTGTTGCTATTGCAGGCACTCACTTTAGAGGGGACAAAGCTCCCAGGTTGTTGAGGAAGGAGACAAGACAGCAGACAGTGTGTTCATAATGCTTTATCCACCTCTCTCTTTGCCAGGTAAATGATGCCATTGGGAATGAATGGCCCTGGATCTATTTTGTGAGCCTTATCTTGCTTGGCTCCTTTTTTGTACTTAACCTGGTGCTGGGGGTGCTCAGTGGGTAAGTGCCACCCTTTCTTTCCTCCTTGTCTACAAATCAGTGAGAGTAATCAGAGTGTGGACATTGATGGATTTTAACTATACAAGAAGAAACCCAGGAAAAGTTTATGTTCCTTTTCCTCTCCTGTTTTCCTGCCTTATTTCTGCACACTTGCAAACCCTGAGACTTGTGTTAATTCTCGTGTCAGTGACCGTGACTGAAGTTTTAGCTCAACAGACACTTTTCCCTGTAGCACAAGCAGCTGCCAGCAACCACAGCCAGGGAGAATGTTGTTGGCTGGTCTGACAGTGCAAATGAAGCTGAGCAGGGTTTTCAGAGCAGCAGTCTTGACCTTCATGGTTGTGGGTGCACACACTCCTTCTCACTGGTGCCTGCAGCGCTGCCATCCTGCTCACAGCAGCTCACATGATTTCCCTAGAGGCAATCTGAAGAAGACACCTTTGATATGAATGCAAGGATTTCATAGACTGTCAGTCTAATTAATGCTTCAACGGTCCACAACAACCAGCTGTTCCATCTGGTTGCAGCGAGAATAACACATCTGTGCCAAATGGCTCAATTGGAGCTAATTCCCATGGTAGTGCCATTAAAACTGGGGTGCACAAAACATCCCTGGTGCCATGTTCCACCTGCTGTGCCTTACTGTGAGGAGCAGCATTCCCATTTTGCTGGGAATTTGTTGTCTTGGGAAGTTCCTGGGAAAGTATGTGTTGTCTTGTGGAGAGAGGGGGCTTTTGCCCTCAGTTCTGTGTAGTTTTGGGGTCTTTTTTTTATACATTTCAGTCTCAGCTGTGTGTCTCTTTGTTGACAATGTTAGTGAATTAATAGCCTAATTCCTAGTTACGTGGATTAGCTAGTCCTCTTCAATGGCAAGAATGGTACAACTGCACAAGATTAAAAAAGTCGTGAATTAATATAACTAAAACAAGCTCAAAGCCACAAGACAGATCACAAGGCACCCAACCCTTGCATGAAGTTGTCTCTAATAGCAGGATGAGGTGGACAATGATAATCCTAGAGTAAGCTGTGGTCACAGCAGAAGTTTCTGAAATATTTTTCCAAATATAGCTAAAATAGGATTGAGATTGGGAAAATCCAGAGAAGGCCTGGCAAGTGCTGATACTTTGTATGTCTAGTTATTGTTATAATGTCTGAGACCTGTTACTAACACTTGGCAACACCAGCCTAGCTGGGCATCAGACCTACAGTCCTGTCCAAAATGAGAAGAGTGGGAGTGCCTGCATTGGCTGGCCTGTCTCTTCCCTGTTAGCATGAAAAGGGTGTTCTGTTTACTGATGATGTCCACACATGAAGAGCTTGAGGCAGCTTTCTGCCTTCAAGATGGATTAGGTCCCACTTGATGTAATCCTTAGCAGGGCTGGAGAACATCCACAGCTTTCAACTTGTAGTGCTGGTTGGCCTGTTCAACCACAGCATCCTGCAGCAAGGAGCTCCCAAAGAGCAGCCAGTGGTGGGGAAGAAACCCTACTGCCATCAGGCAGTAGGTGCTGAACTCCCATGACCTCGCATCATGGAACAGGGCCAAGAAAGAGCAAAGGGACTGAAGAAATCTAGTGGTAGTTCTAGGTAAGAAGGTGTCTCAGGCTTTTATTTTTCTACAAGGGCTGGCCTGGAGCGGGGCTGTGGTATGAGACATCCACACTTTCCCCTACCACATCTCACTGTGCTGCTTGCCTTGTCCCAGTGAGTTCACCAAAGAACGTGAGAAGGCCAAGTCACGAGGCACATTTCAGAAGCTGCGGGAGAAGCAGCAGCTGGAGGAGGATCTGAAGGGCTACATGGACTGGATCACCCACGCTGAGGTCATGGACAGTGACCGGGCCAGGGGAGAAGGTACCAGCTCTGTTTGATCAGACTCTTACTGTGAGAATTTGGTCCCTAACACTGACCATCCTAGAGAGGCAGGGTAGAAGCCTTCAGAGAATGCACAAAGACTAGTTTTGCTTGAAAACCTGTGAACTAAAGTGACTTCTCTTCTGCAGAACAGTTTCCTCCTTTTTTTTTCTTTCCTAAGTAATTTTATTGAATCTGACCCAAACTACCAATAACTTGTCCCTCATGCTGCATCTCCATCTCAACCACTGCATTTAGTATTCAATGACTGCTAGCAAGGCCCAAGGTCGGTCTCCTTTGGCAAAGTGTACTTGAAATGACCATGACAGGCCAAGAGGAGCATGTGCAGTGGTGTGTTCAGAGGCAGAGTGCAGGGTTACTAGCTTGCACACTAACAGATGCGTTAATTTTGTGCTGTTGTTTGACAGTTTTCAAGGGTTATAAGTGGTTCAGGAAGGAGGTGGAAATAGGGGCATCTGGCCAAAAGCTCAGCAAGGCTGGGGGAACTCTGCCATAGAACTGCTGTACCTGCTATGCCACTCTGCCTAGTGAAATAACTTAATCCTCCAGCTGAGCAATACTTGTATGCAAAGAGCATGGGGAAACAGTGGGAAACATAAAACACACCTTCTGCACTTGTGGCCAGTGCTCTTACAGCCTCCTGCTGCTCAGTATTTGCTCAGATCACAACTGATCCCAGTTTTCTCTGTGCTGGGAGCCTACATACACACTGCAGTCTCTCCATGCTGCTTCTCTGCATTGCTGCTGCTCGTGTTGCAGGGCAGGTGTTCCTGCCACCTCCTACTTGGTTTGCATCTGACATTCAAAACTTTCTGGCCAAACTGTTGCTGCTGTCTATTGATTTCACTTCTGATGAGAAAGTTCTTGATGATGAAACTCCTTGGAGAAGTTGCCTCCCACATGTTCATCCCAAGGACTCCAAGAAAAGTCTGAGATGTTATTACCTTCTTAGGTATGATGCCGTCAGATGAAGGAGGGTCAGAGACAGAGAGCTTGTATGAAATTGAAGGCATGAACAAGTGGATTCTCTACTTGTAAGTATGCACTGGTTGAACCATCTACTGCTCTGCATGGGGGCTCTCGCTTGCTTTCCTGGCTGGGCCAGTCTTTCTTGTCAGCCACCAGTTTCTGGGCAAGAGCCAAGGGCTGTGCACTAGCCAGGAGGTGAAAACTCTGAGGACAGCAAACGGAGAGTTCTGCTCTGGTACTGGCAAAAAGCCACTTCAAAGTGGCTCACTTCTCTTTGGGACCAGACTCCAAGCATCATGTCATGGTCTGTACAGCATGTCTCGTGATTTAGGAGCTGGGCCTGTAGCAGCCGACCAGGTGTAGCTTGAAGAGGAGCCAGGAGATGTTTGTATGAATGAACAGCAATGTCAAAGTGAATGCACCTAGTGCTACGTTGTGTTTCTTGGCCCTTTTCAGGGAAGGCCCCTGGAGAAGGGAGCAGGGATGGCTTTGCTTAGCAGTTTGCAGGTACAGCCCAAGCCAGGCAGGACCCACTGGTTGGCTCTGCTGATCCTTTGGTCATCTCTCCAGCCGTCAGTGGAGGCGTTGGAACCGAATGTTTCGTAGAAAGTGCAGGGATGTGGTGAAGTCTAAGTTCTTCTACTGGCTTGTCATCCTGCTGGTGGCACTGAACACCCTCTCCATTGCCTCTGAGCACCACTTCCAACCAGAATGGCTGACACGGGTACAAGGTGAGCAAAGAGCGTGAGGAAGAATTAGTGTCCAGGACATGCTCCTGCCCTGGAGACACGTGTGAACTATTCCTGTGTGTGCACAACCACACTGGCAGGGCATAGAGCTGTTAGAGACATGCCCACACGCACATCCTGCACACCAGTGTGTGTGTGTGTATCATCTCCCTACACTGTCACACAGCAACACCATGAAGGTGTGTGGGGCATGCCGTTACGCACAGTGCCTGGGGACATGAGTTTGCACGGTGGGTGCATGCAGAATGTGCACAGTTATGCCTGCACTCGCACAGCACAGCCACACACTTGCCTGTACCCTCAGACACAGAGTCAAGCACAGACACGTGGATACAGCTGTGTACACATGTGCATGGCTCAGCCACGTGTGTGCATGCATAGCCCAGTACACGTGCCTGCACAGCACAGGCCCACCTGCACAGTAGGGTTGCACTCCCGCACATACCTGCACAGAGCGGCATATAACCCTCCTCCTCACCTTCCTCTCCTGTGTGCTCCCTGGCCAACAGCATTTGCTGCAGCTTAGTGGGCAGAGAAGGGAGGTTACAGCACAGCCCTCCTTCTCTTCCTGCTGTGTGCTGAGAGCAAGAGGTTCACACTGATGGGCTGGATCTCCTGCCCCAGACAACGCCAACCGAGTGCTGCTAGCACTCTTTGTGGCTGAGATGCTGCTGAAGATGTATGCACTGGGCCTGCGCCAGTACTTTATGTCACTCTTCAACCGTTTCGACTGCTTCGTGGTGTGTGCGGGGATCTTGGAGACCATTCTGGTGGAACTCAACACCTTGTCACCTCTGGGCATCTCTGTGCTGCGTTGCATCCGACTTCTCCGCATCTTCAAGATCACCAGGTTAGAGAGGGAGGGCTGTGGATGCTGGTGGCTAACAGTCCCCAGGCATTACTGACCTTGCCCCTGGGGAGGGTTGCAACATGAGCAGAGCTGATAGCTCCTGCATGGAGGAACAAGGCAAAGCTGAGGATATCTGTCTTTAGGACATGGTCTGGGAAGGGCGAGTTGGGCAGAACAGGGCTTGCTGGAAGCCTTCTGGGTCCCACTTTCTCTCTGGGTCTTATAAACAGGGCTGCTGTGGATCAGGGCTCATGGTTTCTCTTTCTGGTACCAACCCATTGTGTGTTCATCCCCTTTCCAAATCGCTGATGCCCTGTGTAGGCACCAGGGTGTCTGTCACACCACACCTGCACTTTCATTTCCACCCCTTGGGGCATGGCTGGGGCAGTGCCCAAGCCTGTGAGCAGAACTGGCTCAGATCCCACCTGCTGGGCTGCTGTGAACTTCCCCTGGGCCAGGTGGACTGTTCCCTGCACCTACCTGGTGCAGTCTTCCCCACTCCATCACCTTCAACACACTTCTGTCTTTTCTCTCCCAAGGTACTGGACGTCCCTGAGCAATCTGGTGGCCTCCCTGCTCAACTCTGTTCGCTCCATTGCCTCTCTGCTCCTCCTTCTCTTCCTCTTCATCATCGTCTTTGCATTGCTGGGCATGCAGCTCTTTGGGGGCAAGTTCGACTTCGAGGACATGGAAGTGCGACGCAGCACCTTTGACAACTTCCCTCAGGCTCTCATCAGTGTCTTCCAGGTATAAGGCTGTAGAAAGGGCAGCAGGGGCTGGGACACAGGCTGCTGGGAGCCTTGCCTGAGCCATGGAGCTTCTGGCAAGACCTGGAGCTCTAAGAGATGTGGGATTGTGGAAGATGATGTAACATCAGACAGGAGCAGAGAAATGCAGCTGGGGTCCCAAGCAGTAGTACACATACCGGGCTGAGAAGGAAGGTGGGTTTTGGCTGTGGGGCTGTAGGGGCTTTGAGTATTTGGAGCAGGAACCAGGAAGGCAAGACAGAGCTGTGGGGGCTCTTGAGACTCTATTTCTTCTCTGCTCCCAGATTCTAACTGGAGAGGACTGGAATTCAATCATGTATGATGGGATCATGGCCTTTGGGGGCCCATCCTTCCCTGGCATGCTGGTCTGCATCTACTTCATCATCCTCTTCGTTTGTGGGAACTGTATCCTCTGTCTGCAAAGCCAGGTCTGGGCTCTCTGTACCCAGTCACAGAGCAGCAGCAGGGCAGGACTAGGAAGCAAGGTATTCTGTAAGCTTTTCAGTGATTGCCTTAAGCTTTTAAGTTCTGAACAGCAGGAACAAACTGCAGACTTCAAGGTTTGCACTGATGGTGGGTGTTGCCTGGAGTCTGGAGGAAACCACGCCGTGGGCAGGTTTGAGTGACTGATTGAAAGTGATGACAACTGCAAGGGCTCAACTCTGTAAAAGTTTATCAGGGCACTCTGGAGGCCATGGCCACATCTGCCAAACGAGAATGAAGTTCATGTCCTTAGTGCTGTCCCTCCAGATATCCTTCTCAATGTCTTCCTGGCCATTGCAGTTGATAACCTGGCTGAGGCCGAAAGCCTGACCTTAGCCCAGAAGGCCAAAGCAGAGGAACGCAAGCGGCGGAAGATGTCCAGGTGAGTGCTGCCATTCCTGGCAGTGGGAGTTCTCAAAGCAGGTGCTTTGGTGTGAGGGGACAGAATGGCATCACCCATGCTTCTGCCTAGAGTTCAGTTCCTGCTCTCCTCTCCCCTCTGCCCAGAGGATACCCAGAGAAATCTGAGGATGAGAAGCAGATGCTGGCAAAGAAACTTGAGCAGAAAGCAAAGGGAGAAGGGATTCCCACAACAGCCAAGGTCAGTTCTGGTGGGGCTGAGCCTGAGGTTGCTCCTGGTGAGGGACCAGTTGTCTTCTCCCTACAGCCAGGCCTAATAAAGGCTTGGAGCCAGCCTGGGTCTGGACCTTCTGAATTGCTCCCCTGTTGATGGGGGGCCTCAGGCAGGACAAGCTGCTTGGTGAAACAGGTTCATTGCTGGGGATCCTTTTCTTCTGATCCATTTCCTTGGCTACAGCCAGTTGTCAGTGGTTGAAATAGGCTGGTGCACATCAGTGTGCAGAGGAGCAGAGCAGGTCAGCAATATCACAGACCTCCTTTATGTCCACACCAACATCTCTTGAATGCAAAAACTTCTCATCAGCTGCCTAGATAGTGTGCTGAGCTGCCTCTGGCCAGCAGCTACTTTCCTACCCACTTTCCAGAGATGTCTCTGGGCACAAACCCAGGAGTCATCCCATGTATTATTCCAGCCATAGTGTAGTTGCATGGCCCCAGGCTCTTAACCAGCCCACATTTCCCTGTCCCATCCTCTTGGTATTGCTCTCTGCTCAAATTGCAGCATCTTGAGGTGTTTCCCCTCACCCTGTTCCATCCCGATACAGGGCTCCATGTATTTGATGTTGTAAGGAGCCAAATGCAGAGATACTGCTTGCCCCACATGGCTTCTGAGATGATAGGGTCTGGCCAAGGTTCAACATTTAGCAGCAATATTGGCACACATGGCTGCATGTCCTCTCTCTTTGTTTCAGTTAAAAGTGGATGAATTTGAATCCAATGTCAATGAGATAAAAGATCCCTACCCTTCTGCAGACTTCCCAGGTAAGACTCATCACTGTCAGGGTAGCAGGACAGCTGGGGAGGCACCACTGCACTGCTGAGGGATGGTGCCAGAAACCAGTCAGTGTGAGGAGTGAAGGACATGGTGACCCTCTGCCGGCCTTAGGGTATCAAGGTCCTTTTGGCATAGATGCCAAACCAGGATCACAGGTTCACATGAGTATCCATGAGGTCACATTCCCTCACCCTCTCTGAATGATTCTTTCCTTTTCCCTCCTTGTGGCCACTATACAGGTGATGATGAGGAAGACGAGCCAGAAATCCCACTGAGTCCTCGGCCACGTCCCCTTGCAGAGCTACAGCTAAAAGAGAAAGCTGTGCCTATGCCTGAAGCCAGCTCCTTCTTCATCTTCAGCCCAACTAACAAGTAGGCACTGACCTTTCTCTTTGTGGAGCCATGCCTGACCCAGGTACCTCTGGCACTGACCTTTCCCAAATGGAGTCCTGCTTGTGCATAACAACTAGCTCTGAAGGGAGACAGCTCACTGGGAAAAGTCTCTTACAGGCATTGTTTCATGCCTAGAGCCTTTGTGCACTCAAGATTTAGCCATAAGCCTCTTCCAGGATACCATGGCCCTATCTGATGTCCCTCTACCCCTCACAGCACCTCATACTGTTTCTGTCCCTGGCAGGTTTCGGATGCTGTGCCACAGGACTGTCAATGCCACCTGGTTCACCAACTTCATCCTGCTCTTCATTTTGCTCAGCAGCATCTCACTGGCAGCCGAGGATCCCATCCGGGCCGAGTCCTTCCGCAACCAGGTGCCTGTGTAGCTGTGGTGTGTCGGGATGGGTGGGGGAGATATCACGAAGACCTGCAGTTTCCCAGTCAGCAGACACCTGCTTGATAAATGTCAGGTCTAGGCAGGCAGCTGTGCTGTCATCCCTACCTGTGGGAGGGCAGTGCACTCTGGGAGGAGAGGCTGATTGTGTCCTCCATTCAGGACACAACTGGGATAAGGTTTTACTGACCCATGTCTCAGGTGATGACCTGACAGAATGTGTGAGAAGCTGTGCTGGCTTATTGGGATAAGACATCCTGAGAGGTGGCAAATTGAGACACTGGTGTTTGCAGCAACCTGAAACACTGCTGGCATGGAGCAGTGGTAGCCAGAGGTCAAGCCGCACAAGGTACCAATGAGTCTGCTCTTGTGCAGTGCCTGACAGGAACAAGGAGGTCTTACATGAGACAGCTTCCCAGGGCATTCAGTGCATTTGGGGATCAGATGCTTTTGGGTGGATCAGGTCAAACCAAACTCACATGGGAACTGAGAGCTAGGTCCCAGGCTGCAGGTTGGATCATGCACTGAGGAAAATCAAAGCTGAGAGAAGGGTTTCATGCACTGGGTTTACAGGCTCCGTTGAGCTAGATGGGCTGCGCAGTCCAGTGGTGCCAGGATGTTTGCACACACTGGAGCATTTCCCATGAGCCCCAAATCTCATTCAGTTCTGGTACTTCTATCCCCAGATTCTCAGATACTTTGACATTGGTTTCACCTCTGTCTTCACAGTCGAAATCGTCTTGAAGGTGAGTCCCTGTGCCCTCTGGTCCTGGTCATGCACATGACCCAGTGCATGGGTCTAGGCCATCCAAGCCACAGGCACTTTGACTCTTCAAGTGCAAACTCAAGGTGCCAGTGAGAAGAAGGTGCAGTGTGATCCTTACTTTCCCAGAGTTTATGCAGTCTAGGCAGTGTGGGACCTGCTCCAGAGGCCCCATGGCCCCCTCCAGTAAGGTCAGACAGCGAAGTCATCTGACACAGGGACAGACGGACCGTGGCACCAGCATTTTTGTTTTGATGTTTCCTTAAGAAAAACTTTGAGAAAGAGAAATGGAAATATGGGGATAAAACAGTAATTCAAGGAGATGATGCTGTGTATTGCTCCCACTACAAGGATATTTACTCTTCTCCTTTCTACTTTGGGGTATTAACAGGAAGTGTTTTATCTCCAACCAGTACAGAGGTTTTCCATCTGAAGTCAGCTTCCTGCCTGGCTGTCTGAGCAGGACAGGCTCCTCCAGCCATGGAGCTGTGAGAAGCTACTCGTACCTTATGCAGCCCAGGGCTGTGGAGGGTCCATGCCCCCACAACCTTGCCAGGCTGGTCTCCTAATTCCTTCTGCTCCCCAGATGACAACCTATGGTGCTTTCTTGCACAAAGGCTCCTTCTGCAGGAACTCCTTCAATATCCTCGACCTGCTGGTGGTCGCTGTCTCACTCACCTCCATGGGAACCGAGTAAGCATCTCCATGCTCTATGGGGTAGGCAGTAGTCTGTTCAGTCTGGCAGGGCAGCTGGGAAGCAGCAGCTCCTTATACTGGATGAAGAATAAGCAGCCAGCCCAAGAGCTGAGCACTAGCCTGTGTGTTATTGTCCATAAAATCATGCTGAGGGGGACAGGGCATGGGCAACTTGGGGCAAAGGAGTCAAAATCCTTGAGTATCAAAGGTGAAGGTCTGGGTAGAAATTTGGTTTGTAGCTGCTTTCTCCAGCTGCCAGTTCCCTTGGCCTTTTGTAGAGTGGTAGATTAGGTTCATTTGTATGTCTCTGCCATTGCTTGCCCCTCACTCCTGGTCCCAGCCTGGCCTCCAGGGCTGCTTGGTGGGGCTGTACTAGGGGCTAGCCTGAGCAGAGGAGTTTCCCTATCTCAGTTCTGCCTTCCTCCTCAGGTCCAGTACCATCTCGGTGGTGAAAATCCTTCGAGTACTGAGGGTGCTGAGGCCTCTGAGAGCCATTAACAGAGCAAAGGGGCTGAAGGTAAGAGGGGGGATGGGAGTCTTTGGTCCATGGGGATCCTTATGAGATGTTATGTGGCAGGCATCATTCCCTGTGAGGGTTATGGAGCCATGAACCCAATTCCCAGTCCTGGTCTGTGGAAGGGGCTGCCTCCTGCCACTGCTCTCAGCTGGCTCTCACTCTTTGTGGGGTTCATCCTTGCAGTGAGAGGGTTTGAGACAGGGAGCAGTGGCTTGCCCTAAGCATGCTTATGAGTGCATTTTCCTCAATCTCTGCAGCATGTGGTCCAGTGTGTGTTTGTGGCCATCAAGACTATTGGTAACATTGTGGTCGTCACAACGTTGCTGCAGTTCATGTTTGCCTGCATCGGGGTCCAACTCTTTAAGGTGAGAGGTGTCAGATGGGCAGCAGAGTCATTGCAGTGCTGTGGCCCTGGCTGGCATCAGATGCATTTTTTAAAAGGAGCTTAAATTCCCAGCTAGTATGGGGAAAGCTTCCATGTGCTGTGGGGGAGTTCATTTTATGGTTACTATGGCACTCTCCCTGTGTTCCACATATTTGGCTCCACAATAGGATGAACTAGATCAGTCTCTGCTCAGGGCCCTGGAAAATTTGTTCCCATCACTTGGCAATGTTCTCTTGCCTTAGCCTGGGAATGACCCCCACGGTCTGCCATGGCTCCTGAAACGCCCCGTAACTGGGTGATGTTGGTATGCAGAGCAGGGAAGCCAGTGGTGGTGTAAGGTGGAGGCCAGAGTTGGCATGGAGCCAGCATGGGGACTGTCTGTGGAAAAGTCACAACTGTCCAGGCTTCTGAAGCCACAGCAAAATGATAGACTCTTCTGGTCTCTGTTAAATGCAGGGAAAGTTCTATAGATGCACAGATCCATCCAAGATGACAGAGAAAGAGTGCAGGTAAGAGCTCTTTTGTTCTTGCATGGAGATGTTGCATTCAAATAGTGGAGCCGAGGGCTCACACTGTTCTCCCTCACCCTGTGGTAAATCAGAAGGAAGCACAGGGCTGTCTTCCCCTCCCAGGGACTGAAGAGCCCTGGGCCAGCATCACAGCTTGAAAGGGGTCATGCCAGGTGAGCACCACATTCCTTCTGCTGCAGGGGCTACTTCATAAACTATGTGGATGGAGACCCCACGCAGATTGAGCTCCAGGAGCGTGTCTGGTTGGCCAGCAACTTCCACTTCGACAACGTCTTCTCAGCCATGATGTCACTTTTCACTGTCTCCACCTTCGAGGGCTGGCCAGAGTGAGTCTGGCTTGCATGGGGCCTGCCAAGGGACAAGTCTGTGCTGGGGAGTTTTTTACTGCCACAGACCTTTGCTGTGGTAAAGAAGGTAGAGCTGTCCAGGCTGAGGAGCAGTGCTAGCTGTGCTAGCAGTGGCTGTGGAGCTGACGAGGTTATCCATGTCCCATCATGGTTGTACCTAGAGTTCTTCATAATGTTCATGAAAAGAGAAGGTCTCTCTCACCTAATTAGGATCTCTATTGCCTCCTTTCCCTCCTATAGACTGCTGTACAAGGCCATTGACACCAACGCTGAGGACAGAGGCCCCATCTACAACTACCGGCTGGAGATTGCAATGTTCTTCATCATCTACATCATCCTCATTGCCTTCTTCATGATGAATATCTTTGTGGGCTTTGTCATTGTCACCTTCCAGGAACAGGGAGAGACTGAGTACAAGAATTGTGAGCTGGACAAAAACCAGGTAATGGAATACTGGGACAGTGCAAGGTGGGGGCAGCTCTAGATCTGGCACTACTGGGGCTGCCTGATTTGGATCAGCCTGTAGTGGTGGCACTGCTGGCTCAGATGAGTTGAACCTGCCCTAGCTGTCTGTTTGCTGCTGGGGCTGGGTTAGCTGGACCCCTGTCTGGCATAACACAAGCCTTCCAGGGGAGGGGTAGAGTGGGGCAGACCAGGGAGTAGGTATTCTGGTGCAGGCAGAGTGCCCAGGCTGCACTGGAACTGATGTTTGTGCCCAGTTCTGGGCTCTCTGGTGTAACAGTAACGTGTGCTCACTGGTGTGACTCCAGCAAAGGGCCACTGAGATTCTTGAGGGTCTGGCCCATGAGTCATGTAAGGAGATGCTGAGAGCTAAGCCTGGTGTTGAGAAGGGTCACAGAGGCCCCTGTGTGTATAAATGGGAGAGAGTAAAGAAACTGAGACAGGCTCTTTTTAGTGGTGCCCAAAAACAAGACAAAAGGCAATGAGCACAAACTTGAAGAAAACAAAGAAGAAGGGGACCATGATTTGAGCACAGAACTTTGACTAGACTGTCTCCAGAGGGACTTTCTACGGTCAGCACGTGCTGGGAGTACAGCTAGATAGGGATGTCTGTTGGCCTGAAAATTGTGCTGCCATGCTCATGCGCAAAGGCTGAGGGTGCTGGGGGTGGTGTGAGCTGCACATGGATGCAGCAGAGACCGCTCTGGTCTACTGGGGAGGAAAGGGCCTGCTCAGCACCTCTCAGATGCAGAGGGAAAACCCAGGACCCCTTGAACCTCTGATTCATGTATTGTCTTCAGGCTGCTCATGGGAAGCCTGAGAAGCCCTGAGGAAGTGCCATGATAACCAAGCAGGCTCAGTGCTGGAGGACTTGATACAAGGGAAGCCTAGCAATTCTGGGAGGTGTGCAGTAGCTTTTGAAATTTGCTCCCATGTGGGTGCTCTGGGGACAGATTTGCTGAAAGAACAGTAGAGGCTTGAACCCCATGGGCTGTCACTGGCCTGTATTACTGGGCTGAGAAAGTAGGTGGAGACTCAAGTTGTGTCTGTGGGGTTCTGCAGTGCTACTGGAAGTGCTCTGTGCCTCACTCTGAGATCACACTTGCCCTCCCTCCACAGCGCCAGTGCGTGCAGTATGCTCTGAAGGCTCGCCCACTGCGGCGCTACATCCCCAAGAACCCCTACCAGTACCAGATCTGGTATGTGGTCACTTCCTCCTACTTCGAGTACCTCATGTTTTTCCTGATCTTGCTGAACACTATCTGCCTGGGCATGCAGGTAAGGGGCACAGTTCCCACCATGGGTGATGGAGGGTTGTCCATGGCAGCAGACAGTCTAGCTCAGCCCTGCCACCTCCAAGACTGCTTCTGATGAGGATGTCCTTCCTACATAGCAAAGTTTGTGCTGTGTGCTTAGCGCCCCCGGGAAAAGGGCAAAGTAGGATTGGTTAGTTGTGGGGAGCCCAAAGAAGGGGCTACTGAGGGAAAATTTCCTTTTTGGTGACCACTGCTGAGCCATAGGTCTGTTGGTAGCTGTCGACATCCAGCACACATCTCTCAGTTCACAACAGAGGCTGGGCCTGCTGTGGGCTAACATCTCCTTCTGAATTCTCAGCATTACAACCAGTCTGAAGAAATGAACTACGTCTCAGACATCCTAAATGTGGCTTTCACCATCCTCTTCACCCTTGAGATGATTCTCAAGCTCATGGCCTTTAAAGTCAAGGTGAGATGTTTAAAGCATGGTTGAGGGAGCAGAAGGTTTTAGGGCAGAGCTGAGTATTCCATTTACCCTGCATTTGGCATCTCTCTAGTATAAGCACACTCAGGTCTGCAGCTCCACAGAACTTGTCCTTGTGAGATGCTTGGAAACCCTTATGTGCAGAATGTGTGAGCTTCTGGAGGAACTACAGTTTGTCAGGGCTACCCTTGCTAGCCACATCCAAACACAGTCCAACTGGAAATGGTTCCCAACTTCAAGTCTGTTCCTGGTGGGAATAACTCTAACTCCACCTTCTGTGTTTCACTGCAAGACAGACCCAAACAATTGACTAGATCATCTGAAAACCATCCTTTCTTCTGGCTATCCCTGGGGTGCCAAAGATCACTAGTGATCCTTCTGGCACTCCTTCTGCTGGGCTGCAGTGTCTGTTTCCTCCTTGACCTAACCCTTGGGTGTTCACTCCTCTGGCTCTTCTCCGGTAGGGCTACTTCGGGGACCCCTGGAATGTCTTCGATTTCCTCATAGTGATTGGCAGTATCATTGATGTCATCCTCAGCGAGATTGACGTAAGTGTTGGGTTGCTGGGCCATTAGCGTTCCTGTACAGAGCACCAGAGGCTGTGATGCAGCTCCTGTCCAAGCAGGACAGGGATGCTGGTGTGGTATCTGGCTCTGCTGAGTTTGGGTCCTCTTCTTTTTCCCTGCTCTGCTTGGTTTGGAGGAGGAACAACCAGGATCAGCCCACAGAATGTGTATGGAGGTCACAGCTGTGGTTCTGTGGCCCTTAAAGTACTGTTTAAGCCAAGAGAACCAACATTTCACACTGGCCCATCCCCTCCTGTTCCCTGAACCTGTGGGTGCTTGGATCCTATGGGAAACTGTCTACTCGCTCAGGACCTGACCATGAGCAGCAGGATATGTGGCAGTCCATGGCCCACTCACCCTGCCTGTCCTTCCTAGTGCACCTAGGCAGGCACTCACCCACACATCCAGACTCAGATCAATGCAAGTTTGAAGGAAAAGGATTCCAAGAGGTCTCTGTAGGTACAGGACCCTGCTATCCCCTGCCATGGGGGATCAGACACATCACAGTTCAAGGAATTTGCTTTGCATGTGTCCCTATATACATCTACACTGACTGTACCCATGCCCATGCACACGTGACAGTGTGCGTGTGCACAGGTGTACTCCATACACACTACTTCAGAAGCTCTACACCATATAAACTGCGTGGCTGGATGGCTGTAGACAGTGTCTATATGGTGAATGCTCTGCTGGAAGCATTTTCAGAGCTGTGCTAGGAAGCCAGTGTGCCACTGCCTTTCATAGCACTGGGACATCCACACCCATGTCCAATGCTGAAAATGCCTGCTCAGGAGGTCATGTGCTGCCTTCCACACATCTGATGGTAACTCAAAGCAGCTGTAGGATTGGGTAGATCATAGCCCTCTGCCATGAGCTTGCATGCTGTCTCCTCTTGGGACCAAGCTGTCTCTGCCAACCCTGAGCAGGGAGACCTTCAGCTGTTCTCTGTGTCTGGGAGGAGAGGGTGTTCAAGGGCTCTTGGTGGCAGTCAGAGCCCTCTTCTCCAGAGGCTACTCCAGCCCTCGGAGCTGGAGTGAGCAAAACCATCTGCATTCTTCCACTGTGACAACAACAGGCACCTCCTGCACATTGGTACTGCTGTCCTCTAACCTCCAGGCTTCTCAGCCTTGATGGGATCCCAGATTTCATGCCAATGCCAGCAGGTTTCATCTGTCACCAGGTCCTTCAAAACCCCATACGTGGTCCCTTATTGGCTTTCCATTGCCTGTAGTGCACTACCTCCTTCCTCATCCTATTGTCACTCAGAAGTGAAGATCAAAGGGTGCTGGAGGCCCTGCAGTGTCCAGAAAGTTTCAGTCCTTCTGGAGTGAGAGATGGGGTTGGTTGGCACAGATACTGCTGGACTTGACCTTGGGTCTGTGGGAATGCCCATGGACCAGTGGCCCATGTCATGCACCTGGAAGTGTTCTTTCTGGGCTGGCAAGGACCGACCCAGGTGCTGTGCTCTGTCTGTCACAATGCTATTGGCAGTGGCAGAGCTGTGCAGAACACCAGGCAGGATTTTAAGAATGGTCTATATGGCCTCACCGAGATCTGGGTGCTGGAGCAGTTAGAGCAGGTCTCCTCTCCCAGTCTCCTCATCGTAGGCAGCAGGGAGATACTGCTGTGGCAAGTCTCCTGCCCCAGTGAAGTGACTACCTGTGTCCCCTCCTGAGAGCCAAGCCTGTCACAGCTACCCCATCCTTCTTCCATCGCTTTCTTCTCTATCCAGCCCACACCTCTCCTGGTATCGCTAACCTTTTCCCAGCCATCTGGTGCCATGCTGGGATTAGAATTACCCTTCGGTAAACCTCCTCCCTGCTGGGAGATCAGTACAATGTTGCTCTGTTACCTCTGGTCCCCAGGAGATCTTTGCAACCACTGCACTCATCACAGATCACCTTGCCAGCACAGGCAGAGCTTCAGTGTTTTCAGGGGATGGCCTTCCACTGTGGTGCAGGGGTGGTGGATGACACCTCGCAGCAACCAAGCCATTCCTCATGGCTCTCAGACACAGAACTCTGGTTTGCAAAGTCTGTCCTTTCTTCCTCTGTCTTTCCATTCTGCCTCTTTTCTCCTCCCTCATGTGTCTGTGTGTGGCTGTCAGGGTGAGGCAGGGGAGAGACTTGTGTTGTGTCAGGTGCTCTCTGCCAGCCAACACAGGCAGAACCTTGCAGCTGTTCAACTACTGACCTCCCCTAGGTCCCAGGGGGTATTGAGGGGTCTGGGGCAAAAGCAGCAGAGCTAGTGCTCCTCTGCCATTGCTACCCCAGACTCTGAAGTGGGGATGGCAGGGTCTGGCAGTGTCCACGCTGTCCTGGATGCTCAACTCAGCCCCTTTGCAGTGTGTGTGTGTGTCTGTATGTATCTGTGGACCAGCAGTTCCTGCCTCTCTGTTAGCGGGTGAGCAGTGCTAGGCAGTGGTTTGCCTCTACCCTGAGACTACCAGTCTTGGTGCTTGCCTCCAGCAGACCTGCACCAGTTCTGTCTTGGTGCCCAAGGCTGGCTTGCTGTGGAGGAACTTAAGCTGCTCAGCTTGCATCTAGATCCCACCTGCCACAGCCCTGGACCTGATCTGTATTGTCCATGGGAGGTAGCAAAATCACATTCCAGGCTTGGCTCTGATTTGCTGGCCCATACACCCCTGCCCTAGACGTCTGTGTCACAGGAGGTGAGGTGCAGTGGGGCTCAAAAGTGGCTAAGTCCCTCACAATCAGTGTGTTTCCCTGGTCATCCGTCTGCCACCTTAGCACCTCAGAAGTCACGTTGCCTTGTCCGTGAGCCCAAGTGATGGTGGATGTATGCCTGTTCTTCCCTTGTGCTCCTCCTCTTGTTCTCAGTTTCCATCTTGCTCTTCCTTCTGTCTCTGTCACCTTCTTCTGCAACCAGCTCTCTCGCCCTCTCATTCTTGCTTCACTCCTGCTGACTCTCTTGTTCTCTTGACAGACTGTTCTTGCATCCAGTGGCGGATTGTACTGCCTTGGAGGGGGCTGTGATAACATTGTAAATACCAGCTGCATGTGCTTGTGGTGCCTCCCTCTGCTGCTTGTGGCTGTGCTGGCCTGCCTATGGCTAGCATTTGCATGTGTCCTGCATGTCATGAAGACACACCAAACCCTGCTGCTCTTTCCTTGCTGAGAGGGACTTGGAGTGAGACACGAACACCCCTTCCCACCCTGCTCCCAGTCCTCCATCTGATGGCCCAGACCACCATCCACCCCTTCAGCACTTCAATGTCTGACTGACCAGGGCACCTAGTGAAGGTGTCCCTGGCTGTTGAGTGCAGGATGGTGGGTGCACAGTCCTCTGACCATCACCCCATCTGTGTCAGGCCTGAAGGGATTTGCAAAAGCAGCCTCTGACACTCATAGCCAGAGAAATAGTCCAAGGGGCAAATTCTACACGGTACCTTCCCCCAGCAAGCTGGAGGGGTCCATGGAGGGCTTAGACCACCATGGGTTGGCCTGTGCTCCTGTAGTTGCTCTGTGAATTATGAGGGGCTGGCTGCAAGATCCCACACACTGGAGCCTCTTCACAGGGATCCCAGATTGCTAGGAACTGTGGAGGGCAAGCTGGCCTTCACTGAGTGCTGCCCCGTGGAGATAGCATCTCAGATAGAGAGCACTGTGTCTGAGATGATCCAGATCACCACACTTGCAGGGCAGGTGCCAAGCACTAGGGTGGGAGAGGAGATGGTGTTCTCCGGTGCAGCTCTGGGAACTCAGAAATGCCAAACTGGGGAGGCGCTTACAGCTGGGGTTGTTGCCCTGGAATACCTGCATAATGGAGTGATGGGGTTTCAGCAGCAGCAGTAAGGCTCTGGGAGGCTAAGAGGCAGTGGGAAAGACATCCCCTGCAATGATGGAGTCAGGATGGACAATGCCTTGTAGAGGCTGGGAGGGTCTGCTTATAGTAGCTGGTGGCAGAGGCAGGGACTAAGGCTATGCCATGCTGGAGCAAACAAGGGACCATGAGAGCCAGACCACAGCATCTCCAATTGACATGCTCCCAGACAAAACCTGCCACTTTGGGCCCAGGAGCTGTGCCTGCTGGCTCTCTTCATGCCTACCTATCCTGTCCTGAAACCAGGAGACTCCAGCCTTGGGTCATGGCTGTTTGTCCCTCCAGGATGCATGCTGCAGCCATCCCACATAGGGGTGGCACTGGGCAGCACCATACCCAGGACCAGGACTGCCTTCAGTCCCTTGTTTGGTCCTGGAGGCCTAGCTAGGAGATTCTCAAGCCAACCTTTCCATGCTTAAATAACCACCATTAACCCTTCATGTACTTGGTGCCTGGCCTACAGCCCATCTTACAAACAGCCCCTGAGGTGGGATGATTCCATGTGGTAGACAAGAGCCTGGAGTGACCTGAGCCTGCCCTTGTATGAGCCTCTCTGGCGTGTGGTGATCAGAGGAGCCCCCCAGCCTGTCTCACAGCATGCCTTCTCCCTGCAATGTCCCATCCCCACATAAAAGGGGTTCTCTCATACCCATAACCAGTAGCCAGGGTGGTCAGAGGGGTTGGAACAGTGGGGTTGGGGAGATGAGCTCTTTGGGAAGGCTTAGAGGGAAAGCACCAGTACATCACCTTTGCAGTCTGGTCCTCTGTGCAGTCAAGGTCTGTGGGCACCATCATGACCCTTCCTCACCCAGATCTGGTCCCTGCCTTGTCTGCCCAGAGGCATCAGCACCAGCTGCCCTCCAAGTGCCCTGTTCTACCTGCAGGACTCTGATGACAACTCCCGTGTCTCTATCACTTTCTTCCGACTGTTCCGGGTGATGCGGCTGGTGAAGCTGCTGAGTCGGGGGGAAGGTGTCAGGACCCTTCTCTGGACCTTCATCAAGTCCTTCCAGGTCTGTGAGTCGCAGTGCTGCCTACCCAGACTAGTACCTCCCCTGGGATGGCAGCAAGCTCTCATCCTCAGGCTGGCTGGGTGAGCAGTTTGTCCTCATCAGGCAGAGATGAAAAGCTCCAGTGCTGGCAGGCAGCTGGCTGCTGTCTGGACCAGGTGCTGGTGCTGTGCAGCAGAACATTGCCTGTGTGGGTGGAAGATGTGGGGAGGTCTTCCTGGCCAACACCACTATGTGTGAGAGCTGGGCTCAGCAGGCAGGACCTGCCCAGGGCCATCAGCCCTGGTCCCAGCAAGCCTTGAGTAGCTCAGGATCATGCTGCAGTATCTCAGGACACAGCTCCCTCCACCCTATGCTGGGCTCAGCCTTTGTCCTGTCAGTTCTCCCTTTGGGGTTGTAGAAACCTCCCATGCGAGAGAACCAGAGTGAAGCTGGTGGCGGGAGGTTGGAGCAAAGAAAGAACACCTGTTCCCTCTCCCTACGGAGCTCTGGGTGCTGCCTCATGAAGTAGCTCCAGATACAACCTCCTGTCCTTGGATTGCTTTGATGCTGGGCTGATGTATCACACAAATCATGATCCTTTTATTTTCACAGGCACTGCCCTATGTTGCCCTGCTGATTGTGATGCTTTTCTTCATTTATGCTGTGATCGGAATGCAGGTGAGGCACACGGATGGGATTTGGTCTCCTGAGAGTATCTGGGAAGATGGGACAAAGAGGGACTAGGTCCTCTGCCAGTCACTCCCTGCACACTGTTAATGGAACTATTTTACACTGGTCTCTAAGGATTCTTAGAACCCCACCAGACTCTCCCATCTCCAGGCTGTAGCTATTGCAGATGAGGCACAGAGCACTTTCAGAGTCAATGACACAACCTAAGACAGAGTCATCAGTGCTTGTGCCTAGTGCATAAGGTCTTATATGCATGGTCCAGATGAAGTGCAGCATAGACAGGGTCATTTTTAGTGTAGGCAGCAATGTCTAAGGGGCTCATAAGCCCCAGGGCACCCACACCCCAATCTCACTCTCTTTTGGGGACACTGAATAAGTAAAGAGGAAGAGGAGCTCAGGGACAGAGGTGCGCTGGGTGATGGTGCCTGATGAAGGGTGCTGGGGATGTGACAATGTGATTTACAGATGTTTGGGAAGATTGCCATGGTGGATGGGACTCAGATCAACCGAAACAACAACTTCCAAACCTTTCCACAAGCTGTGCTGCTGCTCTTCAGGTCAGTCTTGTCTTGGCAAGTGAGCAGCTCCAGAATGGAGCTGTGGGCTCAAAGTTGGAATGGGAACCCACCAGCTTTGAGTGAGACAGACCAGCATCTCTGAGGTTGATTTATTTCTTGCCCTACAGAAAAATGTCTTGCAGCAATAGAAGCATTTCTGGACTGGCTGTCAGTTTGCCTAGTGTAGCTGAGCTGCAGGAGAGAGGAGAAATTCGGAGTTCTATTCTGAACATTTTCTTCCCAAACTGGATTTTAATTTGTGAATCATGAGGAAATTCAGAGGGGAGGGAGAACTCTGTCCAAGCTTCACTTTGGAGCTCTCGCAACAGCATAGCCAGCCTAGGATACTGACCGCTCCTTTCCCAGTGACAATCTGTTCCCATGTGCTAGGCTGGCCACAACCCTCCCCTGTGTGCCCAGCTCACGTCCAGAACAGGCAGGGACCACCTGGCATCCTCTCTCCCCAGGTGTGCAACTGGCGAAGCCTGGCAGGAGATCCTGCTGGCTTGCAGCTACGGCAAGCTCTGCGACCCTGAGTCAGACTATGCCGAGGGCGAGGAGTACACCTGCGGCACTGGCTTCGCCTACTTCTATTTCATCAGTTTCTACATGCTCTGTGCCTTCCTGGTATGCCAGCTCCCACAGCGCTCCCATGGCACCCTCAGCCTAGCCCTGGGCAGTCCCTGGTGCTGAGTTAGCCCCACATTTCATGGTGCTGAGCCCTCAGCATCCTCTTCCCAGGGGCATCATCTCCCAGCTCATCTACCCAGCCGTGCTATAAATTTGGCACCACAATGCTGTGGGGCCCAGGATTCCCTATTAGTTCCTTCCCACAGCTTCCACTTGTCACTGCCTAGATGTGTCTGTGTTTGCTCTTGGAGGGTGGTTAAGGGAAGAGATGCCCTGTGCCTGCTTCAGTCTGTCATGATTGTCCCTGCATGAACTTCTATCCACACCATCCCCTGGCTTCAGGGAAATCCAAGCCCCTTCTCCTTCAGAACACATCTGCTTGTGTTTTTGCGTGGCCCTGGCCAGGATCCACAGGCAGCTCGTGTCCTGCTCTGTGTTAGCAGCTGCAAAGGCTGTCACTGTCCCTCTGCCCAGGAATCTGCTGGCTGCTTGGCTCTGCCCTAACCTGCATCCTTCACACCTGCTCCTCTACCCACAGATCATTAACCTCTTTGTTGCTGTCATCATGGACAACTTTGACTACCTCACACGTGACTGGTCCATCCTTGGGCCCCATCACCTGGATGAGTTCAAACGTATCTGGGCTGAGTACGACCCTGAGGCCAAGTGAGTGTCGGGGGGTGAGTGGCATGGAGATCACGGTCCATGGAGAGCCTGGGGTGGGCTGCTTTGAGACACACATGGTTGTGTGAGCTGTGGCACTGTCTAAGAGTTAGATCCCAGCTTTTCAGAGGTGGATGCGGACTTGCCAGCATACTCAAGGACTGTTGTAAACCATCAGGATGTTTGGGGACATGGGACTTCCAGTTCTCTCTTCATCCAGCTCTGTTGAAGCTGCCAACTCTCCCCATTACACTGCACACATTTATCTGCTGTCCACTGCCATGCGGAACAGCTGCTTTCCCCAAGAAGAGCAGAGGGAAGTGTAGGGATTTTCCCACCACAGGATCTGAGGACAGATCACAAGGATGAACCCACCCAGCTCCTGCCTGAACCACAGTCTCCTGCTGATGCAGTTTGTTGCTTCTGCAGGGGCAGAATCAAACACTTGGATGTAGTGACTTTGCTGAGACGTATCCAGCCTCCCCTTGGCTTTGGGAAGTTCTGCCCACACCGTGTAGCTTGTAAGGTAAGACCCAAGGGGGTGACAGTGTTTGTGGGCACAGGAGCACCTTTCCGAAGCTGTCTCTGAGTCCTCCCTCAGGAGGCTGAGAGTGAAAATCCAGCCATCTCAGTGTCACAGCTCTTAGCTCTTACCTCTCATGTTTAATGGAGGGGACCATTCTGGGGGCAAAGGCAGTTGCTGTTAAACTTCATGGAGCTGTTGTGTTTCAAACTCCTGAAGATAATGACTTGCCTGTGCCCATCAAGGGAGGTGACACTGGTGGGTGTCTCTGCCTAATATGGCACCTCAGTGCAGAAGGACTTCCAAGCCACAGAGGGGTGCCACACATCTGCATCTGGTGCAGGAGGACAGTGTTGTCTCCGAGTACCTGCCCCTGTCAGCTGGGCTGCAGGTGTTTTTTCCAAGGACTGGTAGCGCTAAGGGGACTGGAAACATCACTTGTTAGGCATCAGTAATAATTGCCTGTCTAAGCTCATTCTACACAAGTGCAGAGCCTGTGTGAGGCTCACACATAAGACACATGGCCAGGGGATCAAGCACCGATAAAACACCTCATGAATCTTGGGCAAATTCTTTAGGAGATTTGATACCCAGATCCCTCACAGCAGCCCGGGGCACTTATTGGAGCGTGGAGTGCAATGCAGGATGACACTCATCTCCCCAAGGTGCTGCGTCTCCTGCTGACTGGTTGTTTAATCTGGAGAAAAGAAGGCACATGGGAGGAAACCTTGTTTTCAACAACACCCTGACAAGAGGTTGGAGTGAGGTGGGGGTGGGTCTTTTTTCCCTAGTGGCAAGTGACAGAACTAGAGGAACTGAACTCAGGTTGCACCATGAGAGGTTCAGGTTGGATAGCAGGACATATTTCTTCACTGAAAGGGTCGATAAACATTGGAACAAGTTGCCCAGGGCAGTGAGGGCAGAATCACCATCCCTGGAGATATTTAGAAGACATATAGTGACATATAGATATGATTCAGTGATCATGTGTAATTTAGGGTTGAACTCAATAATCTTAAATTCTACAAGTTTCTTTCATGACACCAGTGCCCCTTGGGTTGGCTTATTTCCATAGTTTTGCCCTTGCTATCCCTGGTTTAGCTGGCTGGTTAGGACAAGTGATGTCTTGATGCTGAGATGTGGTCCAGAGCCCCATGAAGCTGTGCAGAGTACATAGAGCTGGGAGGGCTCCTTGGCCACCAGCTTGGTGCCCTGGGCAGAGTTTGTCCCACTGCCCTCCAGCCAGGTTGGGCTGTGTGTCTGAGGAGAGCTGCCAAGCTGCTCTGCCACCAGGGTCACAGCTATTTGCTTTCTGTGCAGCGTCTAGTGTGTATGAACATGCCCCTGAACAGTGATGGCACTGTCACCTTCAATGCAACCCTCTTTGCGCTGGTGAGGACAGCCCTAAAGATCAAGACAGAAGGTAAGTTATGCTCCTGTCTGCCTCTATGGCCTGATATGGAGACCCTCTCCTTGTGTGGCAGGTACTGGTTACACACCATTCCTCCACTCTGAAAGGGACCTCTGTGCACCCTTCTCTGAGACTGGACCCTCTGGTGCAAGTCCTCGGTCTCATGCTGTTAGCTGTCTCATGGCACTAAAGGCCATAGGTGGCTCAGCTTAGCATGGAGGATATTATTAGTTGCAGGTGCATGGTAAAACCCACCTCGATATGTTCCTGTGTGACAGGGGGATTGGACTAGATGATCTTTCCAGGTCCCTTCCAATCTCTAATGTTCTGTGATTCTGTGTTGTGGCCCTGAAAAGTGAACCCTGGCCACACTAGGTTTTTAACTTCACCCTGAACATCTCAGAGCGATTCCAACTCAGATTCCCTCCCTGGCACAACTCACTGCTGCTGGTCCCCTTCCCACAGTGCTAAGCATGAGCTGATCTCCTCATTCCTAGCATAGCCCAACCTGTTCAGTTTGCATTTCCCCACATATTTGTAATCCCAAACTGGAATAGAAGGGCATGGATCTTCTCTGTGCCAGGGAGGAGTTCCCTGCAATAGGTTTGCAAAGCCGTGGTTGGATGCTGCACCAGCTTCCATCTGTGCCTGGATGTTGGACAGTGTCACATAAGCAGCTCCATGGCTGTCTAGAGTGGTCAGAGCTAGCAAGAGATCGTTCTAGGTAACAGTGGGTCACTGGGGCTGGCATCTTGCAGCAGCATGGCCTGGGTGCCTTCCCACCAGCTGGGATGGGGAACACGGCCTTGAGCCTCATACAGCCAGCCCTGGGAGGAGCGCAGGATATCCTGGAATGTGTATGGGGTCAGACTGGATCACAAGTGAGCAGGAATGGTAAAGCCTGTGATAGCATTTAAGTGGGAGAAGTTGAAATCTGTTCTTGGTGACCAGAAGAGAAACAGTGGCACTAATGCTCCACCTGTTTGCTAGGTCTGACTTGTTCTGTTGTTAAAGTCATTTTGCTAAAATCAAAGCCTCATTTTTATTGGGTGGGGAGGCTGGAGAGGAGCTGTCACACCCTAGATGAGTGTGGCCACGTTTTCATATGCTTTGTCCTCACTCATGTTCAAGTTCCTTTGGGAATAAACCACTCTATCCCGCTTGCTTTTCTCTCAGGTAACTTTGAGCAGGCCAACGAGGAGCTCAGAGCCGTTATCAAAAAAATCTGGAAGCGAACAAGTATGAAGCTTTTGGACCAGGTCATCCCACCTATTGGAGGTACGTCACCTTGGGGGGCTGCCCAGCGGGGCAGAGTGAACACCTGGTTGGGGACTGAGACTTCAACGACTGAGGTACAAACAGTTCAGGGCGGTATCATCATGTTGGTTTCCACCCCACCAGATGATGAGGTGACAGTGGGCAAATTCTATGCCACTTTCCTCATCCAAGAGCACTTCAGGAAGTTCATGAAGCGCCAGGAGGAGTACTATGGGTACCGGCCCAAGAAGAACCCTGTGGAAATTCAGGTTGGTAGCATGTAGGTGGTGTCAGAGGGGTGACTCTTCCTGGGAGCAGGTAGGGTGTGATGGGGAGCTCTACAGATCAGGGAAGAAGCTCTCCCCAGCTCAGCAGTGTTCAGAGTGACTTAGAGAGATAAAGCCGCAATGTAGGGACCACTGTGCCTCACATTCTGCAAATGAGGTGGCCCCAAGTGAACCGGTGCTGAGTTGGCCTTGAGCACTCCACTGCTGAGACCTTAGTCTCCAGAGTGCAGTGTACTCCAGAAGCACAGGAGATTGTGGACTCTGCCACACTGACTTTGGCTATAGAGAGGGCTCCTCAGGGTCTGACGCCTCACCAAGCAGTTCTAAGACCTGGAAATCACCACCATAAACAGTCCATGCCAACTGCTGGTAACTCAGGCCCTTGTCCACGTGCTCTTCTCCAGCCCCAGGTACTTCTCCTGTTCCTCATATTAGCAGTGTTGCAGACAGTTCTGTGGGCTCAGTGTTCTCTATAGCATCTTACGTTGCCTGGTACAACATCAGGAGGGATGAGGCTGGTTTGGAGCAGGACCACTGCAGTCAGAGGAGCCAGCACAGCAGTCCTGAAGGATGCTCTTAAGGTGGGATGGGAGAGGATTTAAGTGCCTGGCTAGAGAAGCTGGGATGTTCCCAGCTCCTCCTGACCTTACAAGGAAGGAGTCTTGTAGAGATAAAAGACCAGACCCGAAAGGTGCAAGGCAAGGGAAAGAGCTAGGCCCTAGATTACATATCTCCAGATCGAACACAAAGGCACAGATACCCCTTGAGCATCACCAGCCTGACCCTTCCTCAGGCTGCCCTTAGCACACCCCTCTGTGAAATGGCATCAGTCCAGATGTTTTATGAAGCATGAGGACAAGCCAGTTGCGGGGTGAGCTATGCACTGTTCCTGGCAGAGCAGCATGGCTAACCAGATGAGCATGGTTCGTCTAGTTTCCCTCTCCAAAGGCCAAAGAGTTTTAAGTACAGTCACATCCAGCCATATTTTCATGTCCAGGCTGGGCTGAGGAGCATTGAAGAAGAAGCTGCCCCTGAAATCCATCGGGCCATTTCTGGGGACCTGACTGCTGAGGAAGAGCTGGAAAGAGCAATGGTAGAAGCTGCCATGGAAGAAGGGATATTCAGGGTGAGTGCAGCCTTCAGGGCACCCCAGTTGGTGATGGTCCCACCCAGCCCCCATTTCAGTTTGTTGAAGGCCAGTCCACAGAGGTGAGCTTGAACAAAAAAAGACAGTGTGGACTGCTGATGCATCAGCTCTTTCTTTCCCCTGCAAATACCCTGGCTGAACCATCCTGGGCAATTTGTTCTCTGCCTCAGTTTCCCCTTCATAAAAGGACTGGCAGGTGTGTGCTGAGTGTTTACTCACAGATTTGGAGGACCCCATTCACACCTTCTGCCACTTGACAGCTCAGGTGTCATCACCAGAGCAGGAATCGATTCACTTCCCACTCCTTGAGAGTCTTAAAGACAGCCTAGATGGTTGTGGGGTTACACTGCCTGCTGTGTGCAGCGATGCCACTAGCTCTGGCTGTCCCACTGAAGTGGCAGGGTTTATCATGCGCAGGGCTGGCTCCCATCCCAGTGCTACTATAAGCCCATCACCCTCCTCAGTGCCTCAGTTTCTCCACACAGGCAGTGAGGCTTTTGAAACACTGTGGTCTGCAAGGTCTGAGCAGAGATGAGCTTAGACTCACATGTCTCATTGCAGAGGAATGGCTCCAGAGCTTCCCAGAGCTCCAGCCCTCTCCTGATGCCCTCTCTGTTTGTTGCAGAGGACAGGTGGCTTATTTGGCCAGGTCGACAGCTTCATGGAGCCCAGCAGCCCCCTGCAGCCCCAGGTAGCCAGCCAGAGGCCCCTGCAGTTCACAGAGGTGGGCAGTGAGGACCTTGATTCCCCTGTCTTCCTTGATGACTTCCCCCAGGAAGGCAACACCAATGTCAACAATGCCAACAGCAGTGCCTGGCTGGAGGGGTAAGGACTGGTGAGCCTCACATGGGCAAGCAAGGTGGGGCAGGAGCTGGTCTCAGCAGCGCCCAGCAGGTCTCTGCTGGAAGCTGGCTCCCCATTGCTCTTGCCCAGGAGGTCTGTAAGGACAGGTAAGGTCTGGAGAAGAAGCTAAGTTGCAATAGTGAGATACCTACCAACTGGAGGAGAAATCACTCGCTGTCTATGAAAGTGGCTCCATGGACACAGGAGCTTTGTGCAGAAATTTAGCCCTTGTGGTATGACATACGGTCCAGGCACAGGGACAAGAGGGGCAGAAGAAACCACAGCCTGACACTCCCAGAGATGTCCCCAAAGCATGCAGGGTAGCTCAACGGCTAGTGTTGTGTCAGACTCCCTACACACCCTTCTTATCCTTCCCATACTTCTTCACCTGGGTTCTGTGAGGACCAAGGTGGACAACAGAGCTTCAGGGATCACAGGAATGACCCTTACCTGACAGTTTCTGAATGCCAAAACCCAGGTAGGGACCATCAGTACCTGACTGGGCAAAGGGACAAGGGTTACCAGTGTAAGAAGATGCATTTAATCCCACTCCTTTGGTCCCCACCCTGTTTACCTGTCCCCCGAGCCGCATTCCCCAGGATGGAGGAGGTGGGGAGGGCTACGTCCGTGAGTGGCATATGGTCTCTGCTCTGACTGATCCACTTGCCTACCCTTGCCAGGATGGAGTATGAGAATGAAATGCTGAGGAAGACTGTGCCAGCAGCACACAGGCATCCAGCACAGGGTAAGTCTCAGCACTGATCCTCTTCTGGTGGATCTGAACCAGCCCAGGGGCCTGTATAGGGGGAAGGGTCTGATGTCATGGCAGGCAGGAGGAGGATATGCAGACACCAACTACTTGGAAGTTAGCTGAGAGACCTGAGCACAGCAGTTCAGTATTAAGAAGCTCCAGGAGACCCTCTTCCCGCATTCCCAGCCTCTGGGATTATGGAACATGGAACCAATGTCTCAGGTGAGGGAGGACTGGCCAATCTGGGGCAGCAGGGCCACAAGATGACTTCATTGCAGTCAGGAGAGAAGAGCGAGCATGGGGCAGAGGGCAGGCGCTGGAGCTTTGCTTGGTCCTGAACTCTAAAACTGTTTGGTTCTCACAGCCTAGTTAACTCATTCCCAGCTCTGGGTGTTAGTGCTGTCTTTGCTCTCATGCTTGTCTGGTGTCCCCACCTTTCCCTCTCCCAGCATACAACCACCCCATACCCATGGAGAGGCTGCGACGGAGGCTGAGCAGGAGTCAGGAGGGTCAGCTATCATCAGGACTGCACATGCAGCTCCAAGAGGTAAAGGCATCAATGCATGGTCCACAGGCAGCAATGTGGGGTCATAGGTGAACCTCCTTACCCTCCTTGGAGAGGCTGTTGCAGCCATGCTGGAGAGGCCCTGGTCACTGGGCTCTCTGCCATGGAGCAGGAGCTGGAGCTTTGCTGGACTTTTCCTTTCTGATCAGCTCAGAGAAGGAGCTAGGCCCGCACTCCACTGCCACAGCAGGCACAGGGTGCTCATCCAAGCTGGGACAACTCAACCTCTGTGCCTCCCCAGCTGTCTCCAGAGCCAGGGTAGAAAAAGGAGTGTCAGTTTGCTCCCGCACTGCCCCAGCTGCCCTTGGCTACTCCATTACCTGGCAAGTACAGATGTGGGCTGGTTCCTAGCATTCTCTGGGCCACGTGGCATGATCACACTGCAGGTGGCACCTTGGAGCCAGGAGCTTCAGCAGGGTGGGAGTGTGCATCCAGGGGTGGGACAGTACCTGCAGCCCCCACATAAACATGAGAGAGATCTTCTGTAAGTTTTGCCCAAGCCCAGGCTGCAGCTCTTTGCTCCCATTCTCCAGCTGCCCAGAGAAGATGGCACTGTGACAGGAGCTACATCCAACTCCAGGTACCCCCAAGCTTCCAGTGGTGACCCAGGCACATCTTCTACCCCAGTCATTACCTTCCTCATTCAGGAGGTAAGGCAGGGGCATAGCCTGACAGAGGGAATTGTAGGGTTGCCCAGGAGTGGGAAAGGCTGGCAGGGGTGCTACGTTGGGAGGTTGGAGGGCAAAGCTTAGCTGCAAGAGGGAGCAGCAGGCATGTGCCAGTGGAGGGGGCAGAAGGAGAAGGGTGGGCTGTCCACAGCTGGGGACACTCCTACAGGCTGAGCATGGCTTGATCAGTGATTCCCATCCTCTGCCACAGGCTCTGATCTCTGGGGGCCTTGCAGCGCTGGCCCATGACCCATCCTTCGTGGCAGTGACCAGGGATGAGATGGTGACCAGCAGCCAGCTGGACATGGATGAAGTGGAGAAAGCAGCCATTGAGCTGCTGAAGGGAAGAGATACACTGCAGGGTATAAAAACTGACTCTGATCCCCAGGACACCTCAGCCACATCACCAGGGCTCCATGCAGCCTCTTCCCAAAAGACCACCTCTGCCACTCACCTGTGAGCCTCTGGTGATGCAGGTGGAGGGCACAGTCCCTTCAGAAGCCTGCAGGAGGTTACTGGAATGGTGTTACACTTATGTCTTTGTGGGCTCTGTATAGCTGCAGGAGGATCTGGGGGACTGGTCTCCAGGATGCTGGTGCAGAACAGGACAATAGGATCTTTCAAGAGCTGGACAGGTCATTAAAGTGTTCCTGCCATGTGTCTCCATGGATTGTCTGTCCTGTCTTTCCTCTGCCCCCATGCCTGCACAGCCTGTGCCCATGGCTGCTTGGTGCCCAGCCCAGCCTGGGGACAAGCTGCAGGTGCAAGACCAGAGGTGACAATGATTCCTGTGACAGCCTCCAGCCATCATGCTCAGGGAGGTCTGTCCCTGTTCCTAAGGGCTCATGGCTCAACCAGCCAAGCTCTGAGGTTCTTCTGGTATCTCAACAGCTGGACCCAGCATCCCCACCTCTCTGCTGGAGCTGTTCCTCCTGCTGGAAGCTAAGTCTATTGTGTGGGGAGGAGGGCAAGTGGCTTGGGCAAACTTGTACTGGGTGGGACAGAGGCAGGCACAGGCTTTTTGTGCTAGAGCAAGACCTGGGGGCTTCTTGGCTCTCCAACACGGGTAGGAAACTGAGAATGGGGCAGACATGGACAACAAGTTATCCATGCAACAGCAATGTGCCCCTGTGGACAAGGCCAGTGGTATCATAGGGTGCATTAAGACAAGTGTGACCAACAGGTGAAGATACGTTCCTTTCCCTCTCAGTTCTGCCCTGGTGGGGCCGCTTCTGGAGTACTGTATGCAGTTCCAGGCTCCCCAGCTCCTCCCTTAGTCAGGGAACTACTAGAGAGAGTCCAATGGAGGGGACTGGAACATATCTCTTATGAAAGGCTGAGGGACCTGGGGCTGCTTAGCCTAGAGAAGGCAATCTGGTCAATATTTATAAAAGTCTGAAGGATGAGTGCCAGAGGATGGGATTAGACTCTTCTTGGTGGTGCCCAGTGACAGGACAAGAGGCAGTGAGCAGGAACTGCAGGAAGTTCCACCTGAACGTGAAGAACAACTTCTTTACTGTGAGGTTAGCAGAGCCCTGGTCCAGGCTGTCCAGGGATGTCCAGAGATGTTGTGTAGTTTCTGGTCATGCAGACATTCCAAACCCACCTGGACATGTTCCTATGTGTTCTGCCCTAAATGATCCTGCTTTGTTAGACTAGATGAACTCCAGAAGTCTCTTCCAACACCAGCCTTTCTGTGATACCTTTGAGTCCTGTACCTGGGGCGGGGTCACCAGCATTATCAGTACTGGCTGGGAAAGGATCTGCTGGAGAGCATTCCTGTGGAAAGGGACTTGGGGGTGCTCGTGGATGAAACACTAGACATGAGCCACCAGTGTGCAATAGCAGCCCAAAAGGCCAATCCCATTCTGGGCTGCATCAAAAGAGCTGTGGCCAGCAGATGAAGAGAGGTGATTCTGCCCCTCTACTCTGCCCTGATGAGACCCCACCTGGAGTATTGTATGCAGTTCTGGAGCCCCCAGCACAAGAAGGATGTGGACATACTGGAGCACATCCAGAGGAGGGCCACTACAATGATCAGAGGAGTGGAGCATCTCTCATATGAGGACATGTGTAAAGAGTTGGGGCTGTTCAGCCTGGAGAAAAGAAGGCTCTGGGGCACCTTGTTTTGACCTTCCAGTACCTGAGGGGGGCCTACATGAAGGCAGGGGAAGGTCTTTTCAAGAGGGTTTGTACTGACAGGACAAGGAACAATGGGTTCAAGCTGGGAAAGGATAGATTTAGGCTGGATATTAGAAAAAATTTCTTGAATGAGTTTGGTTGATGGCTGGAACAGGCCGCCCAGGAAGGTGGTGGGGCCCCCATCCCTGGAGTTGTTTAAATTCAGGCTTGATGAGGCTCTGAGTGGCCTGACCTAGGTAGAGTTGTCCCTGTGTAGGGAGGTTGGACTAGATGAACTGTAGAGTTCCCTTCCAGCCTAGAACATTTTGTGATTCTATGATTCTGTGAACAGAGGTGTAAGAGCACATCCAGGTGAGTGCAGCAGCCCTGGCTCTAACCGTGTGGAGAATTGACCACAACAGTGCCATTTCTATCACTATAAAACCTCCAAACTCTTCTTCTGGCTTGGGTACCCACCACCCTGCTCAGCCCCACCCCCCTGAGGGTCTTGTCCAGTCCACAGCCAGAGATGCTACAGCCAAGAGAGCAGCACTCAAGGTTATTCCTTTCTGGGAATGGGTCTGCCCAGAGAGGCTTTACAGACCCTAGTGTCCCAGGCAATCTCTTTGCATGGATCTTTCTCCATGGGGCCTCCAGCAGGGCTCTTACTTCCCTAATATGTATTAAAATGCAGCAAACAGATGGGTCCCAGGGGAGGTGCTGAATCAATAGAGCTTGTCTGCCTTCCAGCAGGGCATTTATTTGTTAACTTAATAAAAGGGAAATGGCTGTTGTTGAGCTCTAGCTGCAGCCCGAGGGCAGGAGAGCCCATCTTGGACAGCTTTCCATAGGGGGCACAGGCAGTCAGAGCAGATGGGCAGCAACTGCACACCCGGCTCTTGCTTCATGGCCCCAGCAAGGCTGTACGCCCCTGACACACTCACCAACACATTGTCCTGGAGGAATGGGCACAGAGTGGCTGCCAGTGAGGTGCTGGCTTCTGTTCTGCCAGGGAATGTGAGGGATGTGCTTGGTTAGTTCCAAGGTGATGTGGGACTGGGGACTCCTAACACAAAAAGTGAAACTATGGTGGGGACACACTGCATGAGCAGACAGGGTGAAGGGATGGTGCTATTGAGTCACGACATCAAGACCCCAGACCTGAGGACCAGTGCTGGACTCCATGCTGGGCACAGCCCTGATGTCATTAGCTGTCAGCCACTTGTGCTGGAAGGTCTTCCATGTCCCAGAGCACATGGGCAACCTCACCAAGAACACAGCCTGGGCTCCTCAAAGTAAACCTCAGTGTGCCTCAGCTCCCCCCTCACAGTCTGTTTCATATTCACCCTGACACCAGCACCAAGCTGGGGTTCCCTGCAGATCCTACCCCTGCTTCAGGCCAGGAGATGGTTTTTCCTGCTGACCAAGGTCCCTGTGTCCTGGTGCAGCGCAAGTTCTTCCCACACTGCCAACATGGGGTGGCAGATCCAGCTGCAGCCTGAGCAGTGAGCACCTGACAGGACAGGACTCCTTCAGCTCCTTACACCTGCCTGTTGCCAGTCCTCCTTCTCAATGGGCCCTGGATATGCAGCCCTTGCCAGTCTTCCAAGAGGAGGCCACGGGATGGAGCCAATCGTGTTGTGAGCGCCACAATGTGCTGGATGGGTGCCCAGCTTGCTGCTTGGTTCCCACAATTACCCGGTAAGGACTGGGCATGCTAGAGAGCCACATTGGCACCTCGGCACTGTCCTGCCATGCCCATGACATCAGCATCACCTCCTGTCCTCTTGTGATGGGCTCTTACCATGGCCTTGGGCAACCCATGGGGTCACCAGCCCACCTAGTCCCAATGGTTGTGGTAGGAGAACCCAGTTCACCAGTGCCCTGCAGTGGCTCCTGCTCCTCACTGGTGTCATCACCTACTACCACTAAGCACTGATGTGGGACCAGGGAAGGCCACAGAGGTATTTGAGTGGCCAACCAACCACGTGAGATGAAGAGCCCTGGAGGTGGTCATTCACCACCAGCCTCTAGGCGCTGCTGCTCACAAAAGAAGGCACCTACATATCTCAATCTCTGTCCCCAACCCCAGACTCAAGTGGCAATTTATCCGCGAATCACATTGACACCTTCACAGGGGGGTGTTACGCTCCACGGCAACAAGAGTAACATGGCCTTGTCAGCGGTGGGTGGCTGGATATAGAGCGTGGGGTGACGGCTGGGCTCAGTACCGCTGCCTCGCCCCTGTGCCTAGCAGCACTCACACCCTGCTCTATAAACAGAGCTCCTGCTGCCCAGACCAATGCTGAGAAGCCCCAGGCTCAGGTACTAGCAGAGAGCTGGGGGCCACCTAGGGGCCTGCACACCAGTGATGGTGGGATAGGCTGTCACAGGAACATGAAGACCTTACCTTGTGTCATGGGGCTGGCTGTGAGCACCTGGGGACAGAGGAGCTGGATGACAGGACAGGGGACAGCACAGAGGACAAGACAGGAACCAGAGGAACAAGGTCACATGCTGCATTAGGTGGGAGACAGGTCTGGACCAGAGCAACACCGGATGCACTGGGCTACACTGGGCTCCCTAGCCCCAGGGGTGCTCCACATCAAGATCTGCAGGGTCCCCATAAGGACGCCCACTTACAGCTGCAGTACACTGCCGGTACAGCCACAGTACAGTCCTGGAACTGTCCAGTACAGCTTGGAACAACCCAGTACATCCCGGTACAGCCCAGTACAGCCTGGTGCAGCCCAGTACAACCTGCAACAGTCCACTATAGGCTGGTACAGTCCAGTGCAACCCTGATGCAATGCAGCAGAGCCCCGGTACAGCCCCCGTACAGCCTTGCCCAGGGCACTGGCCCGGCAGGGGGCAGAGGGGGCTGGCGGCTGCGACTGCGACTGCTGGGGATGTCAGCGCCAGACCCACGTGACAGCCCCTCGCTCCCCGCGTGTGCGGATGCGCGCGCCACTTCTCCCCGCGTGTCCGCGTCCTCCCGGCGGCCGCGGTGGGGGAGAGGCGTGGCCCCGATTGGCCTCCGCCCTTGCCCCGCCCCTCTGGGCCCCGCCCCGGCCAGCCCCGCCCCCCCCGCGGATGCTGCGGGGAGCGGTGGGGACGTGCGGGGCTATGGCGGCCCCAGACAGCGTCAAGGTGGCCGTGAGGTGAGTGGCGGGGCGAAGGCCATCGCGGGGATGGGGGCGCTGGCGCGTGGCCGCCCCAGGGGTACAGGTATCCCTGCGAACCAGGTTCTGTTCCCCCAGCCCCGCCGCCGCCGTCTTCACCCCCACTGCACTGTTCCGTTCTTTCCGTTCCGTTCTCCCTCCCGTTCCCCCCCGTCCCCTGCTCTGCGACCCTCCCCTTCCTCCCCTATTTCTTGCACCGGGAGAGGCTGGCGTCCCTCACCCCTTCACCTGGCGAGCTGCAGCTCGTTCCCTCGGGCTGCGCCCTGGGTGGGTCCAGCCCTTCGGCGGCGCCCAGCAGGATTGGGGAGGTGTGTGGGGGTGTGTCCGTGCCTGCTTCCCCCCATCTCCTTGCTAGGTGTGGGGAGCGTTGCAGCATCCCGGTGTCCTTTGTGCTGGCGGAACAATGCGCGCTCCCGAGCGCGCACCTCCATAAAGGAGCTGTCGGCGGCATCTCGTACCCGGAGGGCTGGGGGGGTTCCGAACTGGAGCAGACCCCACACGGTGGAGGACACATCGGGGGCGTCTTTATTACCGCCAGCCCCCTCCGCTGCGTCCCGCCGAACCGCCTGTGCCCCAGGAGCAGGGCGGGGGCACCGGAGGGTCCCTGCTCGGGGTGTCTTGCCGATAAGGGATCAGGGTGTACCGAGACCAGCGAGAGACCCCGCGCACAGCCCCTAGGGAGGCTGGGCAAGGGTCGGGTGCCGGTGGAGTCACACTGAACCCCCGCCCTCGGCTTCCCCAAGGGCTACCGGTGCCCTGGAGAAGGGACGGCCACCTCCTGACGGCTCAGGGCAGGGCGGGGGTCTGCAGCGGGCGTCGGCCAGGCACACTCGGGGCACAAAAGGCGCTGATGCCGCATCGGGGATGTAGCTATGGGTGTGGGGCCGCTTGTGCATGAGTGTGAGTGAGTGAGGATGTGTGTGTGTGTGCGCAGTGTGCGCGGCTCTGTGCGCATTGGGCCACTCCCGGCCCGGCCACTCGCCGTGTCGTGGAAGCCAGCGATGGAGATTTTCTTGCTCCATTCGAGAAGCTGAGAAAGGGGCCGAGCTGCTGTTTCCAAGGACGAAGTGGCTGCACAGGAGGTGACAGTATGCCCCTCATCGAGTGCTGCCGGGGTGGAGCTGGGCTGTGCCAAAGGGACAGTGCCCGTGCCAGGACACTGATGCTGGTGGCCGGGGGCGGAGGTTTCCTGCTGCTGGTGCCTGCCCAGCACCCATCCTGCATTTCCCCCAGGATGCGGTCTTTTAACAAAGGTCCCTTTGCCTGGGACGAGGGCTGGGTGTCACTGGGGACAGTGACGGTGGTTTCTGCTGAGTCTTTCCCACCTCATCCCTTTGGCCCTGCCAGCAGTGGGGTCAGAGATGGTCAAGTTGAGGATCAAAACCGAGGGCTGATTCGAATATGCAGCATTGCAGGGGCTGGGGTGTCCATGGCCAGGATCCAGCTCTCCAGCTCTTTCCACTCCCATCTAGAGCTGGGGCAGGCGGTTGGTGTTGAGCAGCCGAGGTGATGCCACAGAAAAGATGAGTGGGCAAGACAAAGGCAGAGGGAGGAAGCCAGGAGGCTGTCAGACAAAGCAAGCTGGTGGCAGCGCCTGCAGGAAGGTGGCTGCTTGTGGCACAAGGGCCAAGTGGCTGTCCCTGCGCAACACCCAGCTTTTCGGCCAAGGCAATCCCGGGGTACAGCTGAAGGGTCCCCTCCTGCCTTGGGCAGGGAGGAGAGGGACATTTTCCTTTGTGAGTGTTTGTGACTCCCCACCAGCAGAGCAGCTGGGCTACAGGAATCTCGAAGACACCCCCACCTTCTCAGCAAACTCTCACACAGGTCCCACCTCCTTCAGCCTTCACATGGGGACTGAAGGCCTCTGGGGTGCAGCAGGACACACATCAAAGCTCTCCATTTTATAATGACAGGAATATGCCTGCTGTGCCATTTCTTTGGGGTCTCTGTGTCTGAGGCCACTGGGAAGCAATGTGAGTTGTGTAGGAAGGTGCCGTGTGCTGCTGGGGTTAAATAGCTCTGTAATGAGGATGGTCCAGTCTGTGTCAAGAGGACTGTCTTTGGGTCCTCAGGGAAGGAGGAGTGGAGGCAGAGGAGTAGGGTGGTGGGGCAGTGCTGTTCTTGACGGGACCCCAGCTGCTCCTCTTGTCCTGGCAGGAAGAGGAAGAAGAGATGCTGGGGTGTCCCACTGTCAATTTCAGGTTCCCACTTGGCTGCCCTGTTGGCAGTGGGGGTCCAAAGGACCCCAGTGCTGAGTCACTGATTGGGCTGTGGGTGTGTTATTTAGGTTTCCTGTGTGACAGGAGTGAAACGGCTGGTGATTGCTGCAGCACTGCTGTTGACAGGGGAAATGTAGGGCCAGTTTTTCCTTCTGGCCCAGGGACTGATTTGTACCTGCACAGTCTACAAGGACAGGGACTGATCCTGCCCCAACTCCCTGAGGGCAGGGTTTGGCTTTACTTGTCCATCAGCATTGAGCCTGGCATGTCCCTTCATGGCTGTGCCTGTCCTTGCCAGTGCAAGAAGTGATGGGGACAGTGTTGCTGTGGCTGCTCACACACCCCACTTCAGGGTAATGGGAGCCCCCCCCTTCTCCATGCTAGCGGAGGTTTCCTCAGAGACTGGAGAAGGCAACAACTACTGTTTCCTTCTGTAGGTGACCTTCAAATGGGTCACTGCTGTGCAGCCAGCTCAGCAGCAATCTGCTCCTGCCCTCAGCCGGAAGCTCATGCCTCCTCCTGCATCAACCCCCTGCATCAAACCACTCAACACCCTCCCTGCAGCCCCCCCCACAGCATCCTCCCAAGCTCACAGTCGGGTGCTCTCTGATGTTGTAGCTGCAGTGAGCCCAGGGTGCAGCAGGGAACAAAACTCAAGGGTGCAGGGGTGTACAGGGGTTCTGGGATGCAGTGGGGTTCAGGGGTGCGGGAGGGAGTGGGATTCAGGAGGTATTGGGAGTCTCTATGCTGGTTGCAGAGGTGGAGCCTCTGTAGACTTGCTGTGTCAGGAAGGGTTTATGGCACATATTGACCCAGAGGCCATTAAAGTACTTGTCCAGGGGTTTGAGGAGCCAGGCTGGCTGCAAAAACGGTCCCTGAGGGTATTTCCTAGCTGCCCAAGCACTTCTGAGTTAGGCAGATTGTGTGAGAGAAAGTGGCACCCCCCATGCCCGCAGTACCCCAATGTGCTCGATAGGCCACAGAGACTCAGGAAATGGAGACTGTGAAATTGGGGAAGGAAGTTGAGTCGGTTTTCAAGTTTATTTAAGCCCTGCAACCTTCAGTGCGCAGCTGCTCTCACAAACAGTCCCACCATGATGCTCCATGTGGGCACATGGTTTGTCCTCCCCAGGGAATTATTACCACCTTCTTTGGCAAGAAGGGTGGTATGTGCTCTGCTCAGTGTGAGAGGGTCTCAACACACCCATCACTGTGTGCCCTGGAGGGCCTCAACTCAGCAGAAGTGTGCTGGCATAGGTAGGTGCCAGGACCAGCAGGGTACCTGGCCCTGCCAGGGTCCTGGCATCTTTGCTACCACATGGTTGGGCTTCCTCTGTCCACTGGGATGATTCCTGTGAACCCAAATGCTCTGTAATCAGCTGGACTCTGCCTCCTTGAGCTCGGTCCTTCTAGACCAGCTCCTCCCAGGCCAGTTTTGGGTCTAGGTGAAGAGGTGGTATGAGCTCAGCTCATGCCACGTCAGTGTACACGCTATGCAAGGATGCTCCAGCATGGAGCAGGGGTACAGCCTGGTACTTGCTACCCACCATTGCTGCAGTGCTGCTGCAGCTTCAGGCACCCTTAGTGTGCTCCTGGGGTCCTCGTCGTCTCCTGCCAGGTTTGGCTGGCACAGGGCTGAGTTTGATCGGATGTTATAGGGCTGTACAGGAGAGAGATGAGACGAACCCACCCCCACTGCATGAGGTGTGCCCAGCTGCTGCACTGGTGGTGGGGATGCACAGCAGGTCCTGGTGCAGTGGCACAACCCAGCCTAGAGTGGCCCAGCTCACATCAGTGGGGACTGGGAAGGCTCCTTGGGGAGAGCTCTGATTGCACAGAAGGCTGCCACATCTAGGGGTGCTCAGCAGGCAGAGCACTGGCGTGGGCAGCCCTAGGCGCTTCCCCTATCCTTTGCCTCCAGCAAGTGCAGCTCAGCCCCCTGTCCTGTGACTGTTGTTCTGCTGTGCCCAACCCACCCAGGAGAGCTGCTGCTCTTCGGTTTTGCTTTGGGGCTTCCCGGCCCTGGTGTGACACAGGGGTGCACGTGTTCTAGGCTCCCATGAGCAGGGTTTTAGACTGGCATGCCTGTTCTGGAGAGAGATGTGGAGGGTTGCGGTGGGTGGGGGGTCCTGTGTGGTCTCTAGTGGAAGTACTGTAGTGTCGGTGCAGGGAGTTTTCTGTGCTGTGCTTGGCTTTGATCAGGTATGTGCTTGCTGGCTTTGGCAGTGGGAATGTTAGAACAAGGATGGAGGTGGAGCAAGAAGGGAGCAAGGCTGCACCCCATGCTCCCAGACACAGTTGCCATCGCCTGTGGCACTGCTTGGAGCAAAGCAGCTTTAAGAGGCTTTTGGTGCCTGCACCCACCACCTATCAGCAAGGGATTTAAATATGCAATGCTGTGAAGTCTCTAGAACTTGTGTCTGTTTCTAAGCCAGAGAAACACTGCAGATTTCCTGCATCAACAGTGAAATTTGGGACGGGACAAAACTGCAGGAGATGAAGCTCCAAACCAGGATGTCGGAAGACAGCTACTGGCTCCACAGTGGGAAGGTGATACCCCCTCTGTGCTGAATGAGGAGCCAGCTCTAACTGTCCAGCTGTTCCTGTTGGGAGTAGGAGCTGGTCCCAGTGGTCCCATGGGGCTAATTTCTGCTGGAGGCTGTCAAAACAGTCCCCATCATCAGTTAAACAGACACAGGTTTGGGATGTGGTGGATTGTGAGGGCAGCTGCTGCAGGGGATGAGCAGTGGGGCTCCCACCCTGGTTGGATGCTCATGATTTTCTGCTTTGGCTTGGTGGAAGGGGAGGCTGTCTGCCTCCCACCAACCCACCCTGCTGGGGTGACTGGAGCTGGCCCCATGCTGCCCTGGCATGTCCCCACTGGCTCTGCGCTGCTGTGAGGCAGGATGGCTGGCAGCCTCATCCTGCTTAGCATCTGCCCCTCCGCCCTGCTCCATATGGACACAACATGCTTGTCATCCCTGCTCAGGGACAAATTACCCAAGGATGTTGTGTCTGGTCTATCCCTGAAAGTGTTCAAGGCCAGGTTGGATGGGGCTCTGGGCACCCTGGTCTGGTGAGAGGCGTCGCTGGGAGCTGGAACTAGATGAATCTTTGAAGTCCCTACCAAACAATTCCATGGTTTTATCATTCACGAGTGAGGGTTCAGGATTTGCCCAAGGTTCAAGGGATGCCAGTGAAATCCTGTCCTTCAGAGCTCCCTGGGGCTAGGACATGATGGAGGTTTCTTGTCACAGCTTGCTATAGCTGAGCCTAGCTCCATCTGTCCTGTGTTATGGTCCCCCCATCTCCACAATAACCCCATGGAAGTACAAACACCTCCCTGGCTGTTGGTCTTGGTAGGTGCCTCTTAGCTGTCCCTGGGGCTGTTTCAGCAGCTCCACTGCAGGCTTGGAGTCTGTTCCTAATGTCTCCAGCTATGGGAGGGCACAAAGGGCAAAGCTCTGGATTCTGTTGCTGAGGTGGCCCAAGGGCTACTCCTGCACTGATCTGCTTTCCCCAGGTCTGGAAGATTTAATAAATATTGTGTGTCCCTGGATTTTATTGCATCCAGGCCCTGTAGGGTCTCAGCCAGCTCCCCAGAGAGTGGGGCAGACTGACCTTTAGCACTCGACAGGAAACTGCCTTCAACATCTTCCCTGAGCTCTTCCTTCCTTCTTTCCCACAGACTGGGGCACATTTGAGTGCTGGAGCCCAAGGACCTGTGTGTAGGTGCTCAGGGCAGAGGGATGGCAGTTCAGGAGGCAGAAGGGAAGGCTCACTGGAGCAGGGTGGGATGTGCTAGGTTTGTTCATCAGGTTCCTCTCCAGATGGGTGCAAGGATCCTGTGAGCTTCATGCGAGCTGCTGTGCTGTGAGGTGTAATGAGGCCCCACCTCAGGGGGAGCTCATGGGAGACCATCTTGCTTTCTACAACTTCCTGAAATTCAAGAGGTTGGGGCTAGGTAGAAGTAAGTCTCTTCTCCGCAGGAGCAAGCAACAGGGCTAGAGGAAATGGCTGCAGGTTGTGCCAGAAATGGTTTAGGCTGGGTATTAGGAACAATTTCTTCACTGAAGAGGTTGTTGGACATTGTCACAGGCAGCCCAGGGTGATGGTGGAGTCCCCATCCCTGAAGGTAGTTAAAGAACATGTGGATGTGGTGTGAGGGAGATGATTCAGTGGTGACCTGGCAGTGCTGCTTTGATGGCTGGACTTGATCTTCAAGGTCTCTTCCAACCAAATGGTGTCTGTGATGCTGTGGTTGGCAGAGCCGTGTGTGCGCTGAGGATGTGCTGCTTGAGTAGTGGGAGCGCGGAATCTCCATCCCTGCACCTGGTTGGGAGGGGACAAGCAAATGACAGCAAAGAGGAAAGTAATTGTGTTGGGAGAGACAGGCTGGGTCCTCACCTTCCTTTGTGCCCCCAAGCACTGACTAAAAGCCTGGTGTGGCAGGGCTGGGAGGCACAGCCTGGCTCTCCTGCATTTTGACGGACGTGTCTGTCAGGGAATGTTGTTTAGTCTCAGCTCCTCTGTTATTTCACCAGGAGGCTATTAGGCCAAAACATGCCTTGTTCTCTTCCCAGCTGTGGGACCAGGTTTCTTCCTGGGTGCCTCACACCACACCCCATCCTGCTGGCTTGGGGTTTTTTGGGGAGGAAGGGGTGGATTAGAGAGGCACTTTGTGTGTGCCACCCTCTCCTGTCTTGCAGATAAATAGCTCCAGGTATTCCCTTTAAGCTCTCGGGTTGTAGCATCTTCTGCCAAGGTCAGGTTGTTTTCCCAGTGGTGATGGGAGTGTAAGGGAGTGGTGGGTGCTGAAGAGCCAGGAAAACTTTCTCTCCAGTACGAGTGCCCCCATACTGTGGTGGGACTGGGAAAGAAGAAAGGCCCTGTGGGTGTGATTCACTGGACTGGGAAGAAATGGAAAACTCAGTACCAAGGTACAGAATTGGGAGGAGGAGAGCCAAGACGTCTTTGTGACAGAGTCCAGCCAATGGACCTGTCAGCTCAGAGCCTCCTAGTGAGACACGGTTCCCTGTCACTCTCCAGTAAGTGGTGATGCTGCAGCTGAGCTAGTGGCTTCATGGCTGTTCCTATGCAGTGGGAGGGGACCCAAAGGCCTGCCTGGAGTGCGTAAGGTCACGTGTGCTGCAGCATGTGTGTTGTCTGTGCTGCCCACACTGCTTTGGGTTTGGGACCATGTGCCCCTTTGCAGGTGACTGTCCTGGGTCTGACCTTTGCATCAGCCCTGTGCTGTTCTCTTGGGCAGGTCCAGCATGGGGCTGATGGCATTGCCAGTCACTTACTGGCATGAAGGAGGACCCTAGTGAGATCCCTTAATTGGTCTACTCCTGCTCCCCTCTAGTCTGGGTAAAACACAATGCTGTATTTACCTCAGATCCTGCTGGTCTTGGCCTGCTGCCTTGGGCTGGGTGGCCCAAGGTGCAGGGTCCTTGTGCAGGATCTCTTGTCCCCAGCTCGCGATGGGACTTGGTGTAGAGCAGATGGTGCAGCTCATTGTGCCCCTGACAGAGCTAATGAACAGCACATGGTGGCTGCCTAGGCCTGATTTAAAGGTTTCCCTAAGCCCAGAAAAGCTTGGAGCAGGAGGATTAGGGGGAAGACTGGCGGTTCTGGGGTCCAAGGCAGCAGGGCTTGCACCACAGGGGAGTAGACTGGGCAGCACACCCATGTGGCGAATCTCTACTGCGTTCATTTCCTTGGATGTGGGGTGCAGGTATGTCCAGAACATGTCCACACACACCCCAGCTCAGTGGGGACTTGCCTGTCCTCAGGTACTGCAGAGAGGGTGGGCACCTGTGTGGGAAGCCCCATCTTGCCCCCAGTGTTCATCCAGTTGTGCTTTGGCAGTGGAGGCTGGCACAAGCCAGTGCCTTGTGGCAGGGGTGGCTCTGCAGTGTACTGAGCCCGGTGAGGAGCTCCTCTGGTGAGGAGGTGCCTTGTGATGTCTCTTAATCAGAGCATTTGCTGACCAGACCCAGCAGTCCCCAGGGAGCCTGATTCAATTTTCTCTGATTGCTGAGCTGCCTCTGTGCTGCAGTAATTAAATGCTTAACTTAGTCTTGATTTTGATCCAAACCAACCTGTGTGCAGACAGCTCTTGGCAGCTAGTCCTCCCCTCAGGAGGGATGGGACTTGGGGCATCCTTTCCCAGGCAAGGGTTTTGGCCATGCTGAGCTGAGACCTGGGGAGCTGCTGTGAGGTTGGGCAGCCCCACTGTGGGAAATCACAGAGCACTTTGTTCTGAACTTACCCTGGTGATGCTAGTAGGACCTGGCTGCTAGGCTGGGTACCCTGCACCCCACTGTGCTGCACCCTGTGTGCTACACACACTCTTGGTTTTTGGGTTTCTAATGCCTGGGGTGGTGTTGACCTGTAGGATGTACCAGAGGAGTGCAGGACAACATTAGAGCTGCTCTTCTGCCTGTCCTGTGCTGCTGAGTGGGCTTACCACAGAGGGCAAGTTTGGAGCAGAGGGGAGCAGGGCAGGGAGGAGAGGTGTAGCAAGGATGTCAGATCAGCTACACGTGTGTTTGTGCTGTCTAACAGATGCTCCTGGCAGATGCCGGGGAGGCTGAAGGGAGCACAGGCAGGGCAAACATGGGTGATGCAGGGAGTGGGAATGGAGCAAGAGTGAAGTGGGCCTGGGAATAGATGGTGCTTAGGTAATGTGGGGGTGGGAGTGGACTGAGGAGGGAAATGAGGTGAGTGTGGGTGATGTGTGGAGTGGTGCGGAGTGATGCGGGGATGGAAGCAGGGTGAATGCAGGTGATGTTGGGAGCAGGGATAAGGCAAGGGTGCAGTGAGGATGGATGTGGGCGCTATGGGAGCAGAGCCAGATGCTGCTTGTCTTGACTAGCACATCTACAGCAGCCAAGCCGTGTAAACAGGCTGGGATCTGCAAGCTGCAACCTCTACCAGCCCAGAGCAGCAGAGGTGCTAGTGGAGGTGGAGAGCAGGACTCTGAGCTCTGTCCTGCTGCTTGAGCTCAGCATCGCATCAGGCAGCCCCTCTGGAGACTTGGTGGACCAGAGCAAGTGGGTCTGAGCCTCCAGAGCCTTGTGAAGGGAGTGGAAGAGTAAGAGGACTCCCAATGGGAAACCAGACCTGTCTGGCTGGGCAGCATCCTTGGCTCTGGCCTCAGAGGGAAGAGGAATGACTTCTTGCAGGGGTCTGCAGACTAGAGTGGTCTGGAAGGGATGGAAACTCCCTGCTGCAGCCAGGTCAGGCACTGCCCATCCACAGTCACAAGGTTGTACAGGGCAATGAAAGGTGGCTGCAGCTGGGAGGTCCCCCCATGTGCCCAGTCTAAAGTAGCTGCCTGGTAGCCCCCTGCCAGCACTGAGAGATGATGATGTGTGGGATGTGTGCACAGCATCCCTTGGGAACTGGGACAGCCCCTGATTGAGGTGGATGATGCTGGGTTATGGGTCTGAGGGAGGCTGGACCCTCTAGCTCCAGGGGTGGCTCTCAACATGGTGGTGTAATCTGGGGTTGCTTAGTGTGACCCTGGCTGTGGTGCTGGCACTTTGGGGTGGAGGTTGTCAAAGCTACAGCAGTGTGCTCTGACAGCTTTGGCAAAGTGCTGGGAAGTTGGGAATACTCTGGACACCCTTGAGATTGCCATAATGGTTGGCTGGGAGGGGCTAAAACTTGGATGGGAAGGTGGGGGAACATGAGGACATGACCCCAGCAGCCTCTGTGTGCCAAACTCTGTCTTCCTGTGTGAGGGAACAGCCTCCTTCACTGTGTGGAGACTTCCGTGATTGGATGCAGCCCTGGTCTCAGGACACTGGTTGTGCCCAGTGTGGTGAACCCCATCTCCTCCCCTGTTTGCAGGGCTGAAGGTGCTGGGATAGGCAGATCCCTCCACAGGGGTCTTGCTTCTGCCTGGGTGGAGGGAACCCAGAGCCAACCCTTCGTGCCTAGCCAGTACTTGGCTCCCAGCTTCACCCAGCTTCCCTGGCCAAATGCTGGCACGGGGCAGCAGCACTGAACAGCTCAGCCTTTGTGCTTGCACCGGAGCTCTCTGTCCCTCGGGGTGTGGGACCTGCTCCCCCCTAACTCTCAGATGCTCGGTTGTCCTGGCAGCTCAGCCGTGGAGACAGTGCTTTCACAGCGTGCCAGCCCAGCAGGGAAGGAAAGAGTAGCAATGGTGAGGCTCCCAGCCAAGCTCCCCTTTGTGTCTCCATCAGCCATGGGCTCGCTCTGGTGCTCATGCCACTTGTGCTGCCAGGGCTGGATCCTGATGCTGGAGCAGCCAGTCTCTGCCACGCTGCCTGTCAAGGCCCCCTTGAGAGCTGCTGGTGCAGGAGGGAAGCCCTCATCCTGCCTGTACCTCTGTCTCTGTGTCCCTCTGCTTCCTACCCTGTATGCTAGGTGCTTGGGGCTGGGAAGGCTCCATGTTTGCTTGGCAGGAACACTTGGCCAGGACTGTGCAGCTCTGTCCTGGGCGCTCAGTCCCTTCTCACTGCCCCTTTACAGGGATCTGAATGAGGAGGTGGAGACGATGGCCAGGCCGTGGTGGTCTTGCCAGTTCTTTCTTCTCTGGGAGTGTTGCCTATGCCAAGGCTGGTTTATCAGCCTAGTTTATCAGCTGGCCTGTGTCCTCCCTACACCAACGTTGAGCAGAATTGTCACCTGGGCCAACATGGGGACAGCAGATGCAGGTTGCCCTCTAGGCTCTGCTCCTCTCCTGTCTGAGATGGGGAGGTTAAGGGCTGCTTTATTTTGGTTGCTGCTGAGCAGTTAAGTCGCTAATTGCTCCATAACTGTAGGACCCTGAGCCCTAGGCTCCCAGGGAATTGACTAGACTCTCTTATCAATGTCCCAGCCCTTTACAACAGGGCAGCCGGGCATGGTTGGCTCTGCAGTGAGTCATGGTGCTGAGCACAACATGTCCCTCTGGGTGGTTGCCCACTGCAGTGCAGGGCAGGTTGGCTGCCTGTATCCAGACGCAGATGAGGGAACAGTTCTGTCATCTCACAGGCTGGGTCCTGGGAACATCACACCCAGTTCTTGCATGGACAAAGCAGGACATGACCGCTATCTTTTTTTGGTAGAGGTAGGGGCAAGGAGCACCCAAACACACTCAGCTGGGAACTGCAGAACCACCAGAGTTGTTGGTCTCTGCAGGAAAACTGAGGTAGGGCACAGCAAGTGCTGTCATGTCCCCCTCAATCCAGGTGGGGTTGAGGACAGAGCCAAGGAGGTAGCCTGTGCTGGTTCTTCAGATCGTTATGTTCAGCTGGAAGGCTGGCCAGCAAAGAAAGATCTGGGATTGTTGGACAAAGGCAAGTGAAGAGTTAGTGTTTACCCAGGTGGCAAGAAGGCAAATGATATCCTGGCTGATGTGAGTGCTGGTGCAGCTAGCAGGACCAGAGCAGGGATCATGCTCCTGTACTGGACACTGGTGAGGATCCCCCTCAAGTACTGGGGTAAGCTCTGGGCCCCTCACTCAGTGCCAGAATGACATTGAGGGGCTGGAGCAGCTGAGCTGGAGAAAAGGAGCTCAGGGGAGACCCCCTCACTCTCTGCAACAACCTGAACTTCAGGAGATTGGGCCCAGGTGGGAATTGATCTCTTAACTCTGGAACAAGTCACAGGATTGGAGGGAATGGCCTCAAGTAGTCCCAGGGGAGGTTTAGGCTGGATATTAGGAACAATTTATTCTCTGAAAGGGCTCCCCAGGCCTGGCCTAGGCTGTCCAGGTCAGTGATGGAGTCCTCATGCCTGGAGGGGTTGCAAAGCCATGGAGATGTGGGGTGAGGGGCAGGGGCTTGTAGGGACCTGGCAGTGCTGGGGGAGTGGCTGAAACTGGTGATCTTAAAGGTCTTTTCCAACCTGATTGATTGTGATTCTGTGATTGGAGGAGGTATCATGGGGCCTGGGCACAACTTGAACTCCATGTGAACACTTTCCTGGCCTGACCAGGGTCCCTTGTTGCTCAGTGCCAGGTTTGGTGATGGCAACTGGCAAACCTCACGCTGCTCCTTGCAAGGGAAGGAGAGGGAGGCCAGTGGCTCTCATTTGGGCCAACCCAGTGCTTCACCCCCAATTTCCCTCCCCACAAGGCCGGGGAGGGAGTTCCCTTATGCTGTCAAAGAAGAGCTGGATCCTGATGGCAATGAGCAGCAGCACGGACCGGACACTGGGTGCTCCAGGAGCTTGGAGAGGCTGGACATGGCCTCAACTCAAGGGTAACCAGGTTGTGGGGGTCATCTTTGTCATCCAGTCCATTGACCATGGAGACTAGCAGCTTGGTACTGTGTTTTCTCACCTGGGGGGTAACCAGCACCTTGGGGAGGCCCTTTGAGCTTCTCCAGTCCCACCAGACACAGCTAGGTCCCCCCCTACTCCTGTCCCTCACCCCATACCTCCCTGGCTTTGCAACCCCTCCAGGGATGGTGACTCTTGGACACTATTGTGAGGCCAGGAATGGGAGAGCTGGGACAGTCAAATGCTGGGGAGCAGGAGCATCTGCACTGGCCTAGACAGTTTCTCTGCAGTGTCTCTCAGTGGCCATACACAACTTCTGTGATGCTGGGTGGCAACTCTGTGCTGTCGATGCAGGGCTGTGGCTATTAGTGGTCATCCTTGACCTCAGCTCTGCTTGTCCTGCAAGAGTCAGTAGTACTCGCTTACCAGCTGGCAACAGCTCCCAGGGATTCCAGTAACACACGTCTGGGATGCTGGAACCTGCAGCTGTGTGGGTTCCCACATCTCCAGTAATCCTGAGAAGACGGTGCAGGTGAACAGGTTGAGGAGGGACACCTGGATCCCTTCCAGCCCCTACAGGTCCCCTGGCTGTGAGAGCCAGGGCAAGCAATGTGGTCTTCTGCAGTCCCAGAGAGCTCTGGGGAGCGGAGGGATGTTGGTGTTGGCATGTAGGCAGCTGGGACAGTCCAGCATGGCCAGTGTTCAGGCGGGTCCCCGAGTGCCCTGTGGAAAGTTAGTGTGTGCGCACCCCTGCAGCACTGCTGCTTATCCTCCTTTTGAACCCTTGTGCAAACATTTAGTCACCTGAGGAGAGTGGGAGAAGAAACAGAATTATGCCCTTTGCTCCAAAGCCTGTTCTCGTTTTTAATAAGATTAAAAAAAGTTCCCCAAACTGCTGTGGTTCCAGTTCACTGGGGACAATGTCAGTGGGGGAGGGCGGAGGAGAAACTCCTCATGTAATTAAAAGTAATTAAAACTGGGGTTATTTTTCCTGGAGGAGGGTGGGACCCTGGGAAGGTGACAGGAGCCAGTCTGAGCTCAATTTTCCCACGGATGTCCACAGCTGTTCCCACTCTACTGCAGGCTTCATGGAGTGAGGGGGTCCTGATGCTGCCCCCCACCCCCAAGGACACCCCTTCCAGTCCTCTTCCTGTGAGCCAAGTCCTGTGTGCAGCAGGGGACAGCAGTGGGGCTGGGGCATTTGGTCTGACAGTTGATTTACTGTGGGGACTGTCTCATTGTGGTTTTGCATTTCCAGCCTTTGTAGCTGCAGTCTGATGTCGCTGCAGCATGTCCCGGGTACCCCCTGCCCTGGCAGTCTCAGGCAGGGCTGCCTCAAAGTATTGATCATAAAATCAAGATTGGCTGAGGCTGGAAGGGGCCTCAGACATCACCCAATGCCAACCCTCTGCCATGGGCAGTGACTCCTCTCACCAGACCAGGATGCCCAGAGCCCCATCCAGCCTGGCCTTGGACGCTGCCAGGAATGGAGCAGCCGCAGCCTCCCTGGGCAACTTGTCCCAGGGCCTCAGCCCCCTCACAGGGAGGAATTTCTTCCTAAGATCTAATCCAAGTCTCCCCTCTTTTAGCTTGAACCCATCCCTCTTTTCCTAGCGCCGGAGTCCTTTGGAAAAGGCTCCAGATCTCTCGACTGTGAAGCAGGGCCAGGGATGACAGTTCAACCCCTGCCCTGGGCAGCCTCTCCCAGGGCCTGAGTGCCCTTTCCAGGAAGTTTTTCCTCAGAGCCAACCTCAGCTTCCCCTGGGGCAGCTTGAGGCCATTTCCTCTTGTCCCGTCACTTGTTCCCTGAGAGAAGAGGCCAACCCCCACCTCTCTGCTCCCTCCTTTCAGGGAGGTGCAGACAGCAGTAAAGTCTCCCTTCAGCCTCCTTTTCCTCAGACTGGACAGTCCCAGTTCTCCCCGCCCAGTTCGCTCCACATCACAGAGATGTGCTGCCAGTCCTCTGCCTGCAGCAGCCACAGTTCCAGCATGGGTCACACTTGTGTCCAGGTGTCCCCCAGCACCAGGCTGAGCCCTCACCCTGCTTCTCTTCCTGCAGGATCCGTCCCCAGCTGCCCAAAGAGAAGATTGAGGGGTGTCACATCTGCACCTCGGTGACACCTGGTGAGCCTCAGGTGCTGCTGGGGAAGGACAAGGCCTTCACCTATGACTTCGTCTTTGACCTGGACACATGGCAGGAGCAGATCTACACGACGTGTGTGGGCAAGCTCATTGAAGGCTGCTTTGAGGGCTACAATGCCACCGTGCTGGCGTACGGCCAGGTACCCGCTCTGCCTGTGCCTTGGGCTCTGCCATGGGTGTCGGGCTCTGCCACCGTACCAGGCGCTGGAGAGGCTGAGGTGACACCTGCAGAGGTTAGGGAGGTTGAGGAGGGGGCAGTGTGTAGGTTCCTGGGTCTGGAGGAGAAGAGACTTGTGCTTGCGTGAGTGAGAGCTGGGGCAGAAGGGACTGGATGGGAGGAGTGGGAGGCAGGGCAGCGCAGAGCTGGGCTGGGAGCCAGCGTTGTGAGGATCAGAGGGACTTCACAGTGGCAGAGCTGAGCCCGGGAGGCCCTAGGCAGCTACCCATTTGCTGCTGCTTTGCAGACTGGCGCAGGGAAGACCTACACCATGGGCACTGGCTTCGACATGAACATCTCCGAGGAAGAGCAGGGCATCATCCCACGGGCTATCAGCCACCTCTTCAGTGGCATCGAGGAGCGCAAACGGACGGCGCAGAGTCAGGGTGTGGCTGCACCTGAGTTCAAAGTCAGCGCCCAGTTCCTGGAGGTGGGTGACAGCAACTCTAGGGGACACTGAGGCCCCATCCTGCCCTTTGCTTACCCCCGATGTCTTTGGCTCCTTGAGTCTTCCAGGTCCTGGGCCCCCCAGCAGGCATGTAGTTAGGGATGCCGGGGCAGCGGATGCTCAAAGTACCTGAATGCTGTTAACCTCATGATGGCCACAAACCAAGGTGACATTTCCTTGGCTGCAAGGTGACTTCCCATGGGGAAGGGGCTTATGCCTTGATTTCCTGGAGATTCAGGGGACTCTGGCCTAGCTTCTTCCTGTTTGAGGTGAGGACAGCAGTGTACAAGATCTGCTGGGTCTGGACCAGCATTCCCAGTGAAACAAGGAGAAGAAAATGTTCCTTTCTTGTTGGGATTTGAGGAAAGGTTCTGTTGTTTTCCATGTCCTCTGCTGCCTGTTTGACCTTGAGAATGCTTCACTGCATCCTCTCTCGCCGCTGCTTTGGTCTCTGTATTTCAGAAGCCTCTTCTGTAAACAGAAGTTTGTCCCAGAAAGCCTGTGGACTTTGTGTGTTTGCAGTGGTTTCCCTTCATCTGGTGCTGGGGAGAAAGTGCAAAGACAGTCAAGACTGGAGCTGGTTTAAGGCCCTTGTGGGAAAACATAGGGTGATGTTGAGCAAAGCTGAACTGAACAGACTTCATCTGGTTGGTGTCCCAGTGGAGACAGGCAAGCAGAGAGGGAGGCCCTGTGTTGTGGTCTTGCCTGTACATGGTTTTGGTGGCTATCACGTCTGGGTTCCTCCAGATGTAGACAGCATGTACATCTACTGAGGACCCTTTCCAGGAAGAAGTTTTTCCTCAGGGCCAACCTTAACTTCCCCTGGGGCAGCTTGAGACCATTTCCTTTTGTCCTATCACTTACTCCTTGAGAGCAGAGACCAACTCTCACCTCTCTGCTCCCTCCTTTCAAGGAGTTGCAGACAGCAATAAAGTCTCCCCTCAGCCTCCGTTTTGTCAGACTGAATAGCCTCAGTTCTCCCCTGCAGTGTGCCCAACGTCATGTCCTTGCTTGGAGAGGTGACCTCCTTGCTGGAGAAATCCTTATCAGTCAAATTTCCATCTGCAGAGCCCTTATTAACTCCCATGGTGCTGTTTCGTCCAGCTATATCCTTTTCCCACCACTCTGCCTGTCTAGGCTCGTAGCTGCTTCTCACACGTCTTTGGCCTTGTAGGTCTCCACTCTGGGGAACCTGTGGGCTGGGATAGAAACAGGGACAGTTCTGAAGTCCTCAGGGATGAACCTTGTCAGGCTGTCTTCCTGTTGGAGAGTTCCCTAACCCTGGTGCAGCTGAGACATTCCTGCCTTCCCTGGGCTATGGGATCGTACACTAGCATTCAGCCCAGTGTGTGTCCCCTCATCCTATGTGACACTTTCCCTACCCTCCCAGCCACCCATATCTGCCCTCTCAGAGATGCTCTGCTGTCCAGCTCTAGCTTCTTTTGCTTCAGTTCTTCCCACTCATTTTGGAATGACCCAACACTGCCCTAAGGAGCTGGGTTAAATCTTTGCTGGGGTTGGAACATCACACACTAGCTGAGGTTGGAAGGGGCCTCAGATCTCACCCAGTGCCAACCCCCTGCCATGGGCAGCAACACCTCTCATCAGACCTAGTTTCCCAGAGCCCCATCCACCCTGGCCTTGAACACTTCCAGGGATGATGGAGCAGCCACAGCCTCCCTGGGCAACTTGTTCCAGGGCCTCAGCCCCCTCACAGGGAGGAATCTCTTCCTAAGATCCAATGTAAATCACCCTTCTTTTAGCTTGAACCCATCCCTCTTTTCCTAGCACCAGAGTCCCTTGGAAAAAGTCCTCTCCAGCTTTTCTTGCCCCACTTCAGCTACTGGAAGGCTGCAGTAAGGTCTTCCCAGAGCCTTCTCTTCTCCAGGCTGAATAGCCTCAGCTCCCTCAGCCTGTCTTCACAGGAGAGGTTCTCCAGCCCTCTGATCATCCTTGTGGCCTCCTCTGGACTCACTGCAACAGTTGAATGTCCTTCTCGATTTGAGGGCTCCAGAACTGGATGCAGTGCTCCAGGTGAGGTCTCAGAAGAGCACAGTAGAGGGGCAGAATCACCTCCCTTGAAGTGGTGGTCACACTTCTTTTGATCCAGCTCAGAGTCTGTTGGCCTTCTGGGCTGCCCTCACACACTGCTGGCTCATGTTGAGCTTCTCATATGCTCCATGATCTTGCCAGGCAGAGGAGACACTGACTGGCCTGCAGTTCTATGGGTCATTTTTTTTCCTTTTTTAAAAGCGGGGTTATGTTTCCCCTGTTCCAGCTGGCTGGAGTTTTACTGCATTGCCATGGTTTCTCAAATATGATGGACAACGGTCTGGTCACTTCATCAAGGTCATGAACCTGATCTGTCTCTACCACGGGTGGTGATGCTTTCTCCCAATCCAAGCATCTGACTTCTATGACTTGGGCAGCAGGGCTTGAGAGCTTTCTGGTGAAGGCAGAGGCAAAGAAGGCATTGAGTACCTCAGCCTTCTCCATATCCCGCCTTACCAGGTTGCCAGCTTCCTTCTGAAGGGGGCCCACATTTTCCTAGTTTTTCTTTTAACACCACTCTGCCTATAGAAGCTTTTCTTGTTGCCCTTGATGTCCCTGGCCAAATGTAATTCTATCTCAACTCTGGCTTCCCTAACCTGTTCAGACAATCCCCTATATTCCTCCCAGGTTACCTGTCCTTGCTTCCACCCTCTGTAGGCTTCTTTTCAACATCTGAGCTTGTACAGGAGTTCTTCGCTCATCCCTGCCAGCCTCATGGCATTTTTGCCTGGCTTGGTTTTTGTAGGATGCAGTGCTCTTGAGCTTGGAGGAGGTGTCTTTATTTGCATGTCAACCAGCTTTCTTAGGCACCCAGTCCCTTCAGGACTGTAACCTGTTGTGCTCTATCAAGGAGCGCCCTGAAGGGGCCAAAGCCTGCTCTCTCAGGGTGGCAAACTTGCTGGGTACCCCCTTCACTGCCTTAGGGACCAGGAACTCCACTATCTCATGGTCACTGCAACCAAGGCTGCTGTTGAGTTCCACATTCCCCACCAGTCCCTCCCTGTAAGCATTGGCTTCTCTGTCACTTGGAGGAGGAAGTTGTCATCACTGGACTTAGGAATCTCCTGGGTTGTTTATGCCCTGCTGTATTGTCATCCATAGTCTAAGGATGAACCTTGGGGAGCAAACGCCTGTGCTTTCTCTGTTCCAGGCCATCCTAGGGAGCATCTTTGCAGACCAAGAGGCCCAGGGGCACGCGGAGTCTTGATGGAGCAGTGATTTAGGGTGCTGATGGTGTCACAGCAGCTTCCATGGGCATTTCTTGAAGCTTTTCTCTCTCTTCACCACGTCTAACCCCTGATGGTGTTGGCTCTCAGAATACAGGTTTCCTTTTCTGTGCTTTAAAGCTGCTTATGGTCAGGCTCCCCAGGCCACTTATGCCCAGTGGGACACTAGCAGTCCCAGGGTAGGGGAACACCTCCAAGCTGAGGAGGCTTGAAGGAGGCTTCCCAAAGCTGAGGAAGTTTATCAAGGGCCCCATTGTGTGCAGAGAGAGTGAAAATCCCATTGCTTGGCAGCCTGCTGGAACCTAGTGAGGGCTTTGTCCAGTGCTCCACCATGCAGGCATGGACATCAAACTAGGAGTCCTTGTGTTGCTGTGCCAAGACCTATCCTACAGCTGCCCTCATCCAGGCAGCTCAGTGGTGTTTGTGGTGATAGTGCTCTCCTGTGCCAGCGTAGGCACGTGGCTGCATCAGAGGCTGGTTAACAACCCCACTCTCCCAACAGTGGTACTGGATTTGGCCCTGCTGATCCCTGTCCTGTGACTCTCCTGCAAGCCCTTGGAGTGGGGTTTAAACCTTGGGGAGCCTGTTTTCCCTAGGTTGGCCAGGGACAAATTGGTCTGATCTGTTTTGCTGACCAGGAGCCCACAGTCCTCAGCTGACCCTGCTCTGCACATGACTGTGGTGAGCCTGTGGCACTGAGTGATGGTGACAGACAGGCAGATGTATCCCTCCACCCCAGGGTAAGAGAGGGTGCTGCGGGTCAGGATATAGATGGGGACATCTTGTGTCAGCACTGGATCCTCAGAGCTTTTGCTGCTTGTCCAGCACTCCCTGGTCCCCCTTGTCCCCTGGGAGAGGTAACCTCAGGGAGCTGCAGTGGAAGGGACTGTGAAGGAGTGCAGCTGTGCTGACTCCTGGGTCTGTGAGCTCCCCATGTGAGCAGAGAAGGCTGGGGGGGAAGTGCAGCTCCTGGAAGATCTGCCTAGGTTCTGGGATCAGAGTTCTGAAAGTGTCCGTCTTCCTGTCCAGCTGCTTCTGTGGGATAGGGACCAGACAGGGAAGCAGCTGGAACCAGCGCAGTTTCAGTTTGGAGCTTCATGAGGTAGATGGGCACTTGGGCTCCTGCTTACTGCTGCTCACCTCCACCTGCTTCTGCCCTGCTTAGCTCTACAATGAGGAGATACTAGACCTGTTTGACAGTGCCCGTGACCCTGATGCACGCCACCGCAAATCCAACATCAAAATCCATGAGGATGCCAGTGGGAGCATCTACACCACCGGAGTCACATCACGCCTCATCAGCTCACAGGATGAGGTGGGTGTGAGATGGGACAGACACAGAGCAGGGACAGCAGCTGGGCGCTGTGTGGGAATGGCCAAGCGAGGGGGGATCTCACTAGGATAGGACCAGAGCAGTCACAGAGTGAGACAGGGAGAGGCTAGTGGGCTGTCCCACCTCCTCGAAGGGTGCCTCAAGGTTTCGTTCTTCCCTGCCCCATGTCGTTGTAGCTGATCCAATGCCTAAAACAAGGAGCTCTTTCCCGCACCACCGCCAGCACCCAGATGAATGTGCAGAGCTCAAGGTCCCACGCTATCTTCACCATTCACCTGTGCCAGATGAGAGTGTGTGCCCGCCCGGAACTGGTGAGATGTCTTCCTACCTCAGGGCTGGGCTTTTCTTGGATCTGATGCCTGAGCAATGTCCAGAGGTCCCTTGGAAAGGAGAGACTGAAGTCTTGCAAAGAAGGGAAGGGCTTTGTCTTTCTTTTTTCCATTTATAGCCAGCAGTAGCATTTAATGGGAGCTGTTCCATCCCAGGCAGGGATGGTTTCACTCAGGGGATGGTCCAGTGCTGCTTTTGGGGTCCTCTCTCCCATCTTTGAGAGACTGAATGTGGAGGATGAACTCTCAGGCTTTTGCTGATGTCTGAGTGCAGCTGAGGTTGCTCCTGCCCACACTGCGTCCGTGGTGGTGACTCTCTCCATCTGTGCCTGGCTGCAGGTGAATGGGGAGGGGACCAGCCTTCTGGATGGAACCCAGTCAGCAACTGAGTACGAGACTCTCACGGCCAAGTTTCACTTCGTAGACCTGGCTGGCTCAGAGAGGCTGAAGCGGACAGGTGCTACTGGCGAGAGAGCAAAGGAGGGCATTTCCATCAACTGTGGGCTGGTATGGCTCCGGGCACCAGTGGGGCAAGGGAGGTGGGGCAGGACCTGCATAGGGTCCACCTGGGTCTTGCTTGGATCTGCTCTGGGATGCTGTGTTGCCGCTGTGTCTGCTGAGGTTCCTGCTGCCTGACCCTTCAGGCAGGGTTATGCACAATCCAAAGTAGCAGTGGTGAGGGCACAGCTTTGCTGCGGAGGGCAGGACTAAGAGTCCCCAAGAGGTCAAAGTCTGCCAACATGAGCTTAAAAAGCCTGCCAAGTCTCGGTGCTGCTCCTTATTGCATGTGGGAAATACCCAGGGAAGGGGGCACAACCCAGGGAAGGGGGGGTCAATGCGAAGACTACGGAAGCTCTATTCGTCTACCTCTTGCATCCCAAACCAGTGCCACAGCACATGTCCCATTGGCTGGTGATGTGACAGCAGCATTCGCAGCAGGGTTGTATCTGGGGGTTCTTTCCTTTGTGTTGGTAGCTGGCCTTGGGGAATGTCATTAGTGCCCTTGGAGACCAAAGCAAGAAAGTGGTGCATGTGCCCTACCGGGACTCCAAGCTCACCCGCCTGCTGCAGGATTCCCTTGGGGGAAACAGGTAAGGGGGGGTCCCAGGCTGGGGCTGAACTCGGGGAGGAGGGCTACCAGAGTTGGCCACCTGCAGATGTGGACAAGTGTGTGTGTAGCCATGTAGGAGCTCTTGCAGGACTCGAATGCCTATTGGGCTGCCCGGGGAGGAGGGGCACCTCCTGACAGGCACCTCCTTTGCAGATGCACAAACCTTGGGTCCTCATGAGTCTCAAGCATAATTAGCAAGCTTTGGCAAGATTAGCTGGTGCAAAACACTGTGGAGCCCCTGGAGATCTGTGGCTTTGCAGATTGTGTTGCCCACCGTGGGATGGATTGAATTCCCTGCCTGCTTTGGAGGTCCTTCTCCAAAGAGCCCATTCTTCCTCAGCAGTCCTATTGTGTGTAGGCTGGCTGCTGGAGGTTTGCTTTCCACAGTGCTGTATCGTGTGTTGCTTGTGGGGTCTTGCTGGCCAGTGCTCTGGCTCCGAGAGGGTCTGAATGCAGTTTGTACATTGGTTATAAACCACAGAAAGGATGAGTGTCTGAGGGCATGTAGCCTGTGCTGAGTCACAGGTTTCCAGGCACTGAGTGAGGCAGGGTGGAGGCCTGTTCTTCACCCTGATCTTCACCCCTCCAAGCCAAACCATCATGATTGCCTGTGTGAGCCCATCCGATCGGGACTTCATGGAGACCCTGAACACGCTCAAGTACGCCAACCGGGCTCGCAACATCAAGAACAAGGTGGTGGTGAACCAGGACAAAACAAGTCAACAGATCAGTGCTCTACGGGCTGAGATTGCCCGGCTGCAGATGGAGCTCATGGAGTACAAGGCGGTGAGTGGCTGAGCAAGGTGAATGGTGACTGGTACACAAAGCCTCCTCCTCCTCCACATATTTAAATAGGGGTGGTTTTAGCAGGAAAGACCCTTCTGCCTGCCCATCTGATGGGGGTAATTGCTAGGAAAGGTTCAGAGGCTTAAGAGATGAGCACTCAGCTCCTGCCACGACACAGGCAGGGCCTTGGGCAAGTCTCCTGGGGATGCTAAAGCAGGGAGAAGCCTTGAAACATCTCTCACCCTCCCTCTACCCATCGATCTCAGGCCTTCCTGGTCCTTAGATGTGATCCTGCTTTGGTGGCTGGAGTTGCTGCAGGGATGCAATGGTGTGCCCCCATGTCACAGTAATGATAAAGTTGGAAAAGACCTTAAAGATCATCCAGTCCAATCTAAATCGAAATAAATCAAATGAACCTATAATCTAACATCTAGCTCATGCCACCCAGCACCTCATCTAGCCTAGCCTTGAACACCTCCAGGGATGGTGACTCAACCACCTCCGTGGGCAGCCCATTCCAAAACCGGATCACTCCTTCAGTGAAAAATCTTTTCCTAATGTCAAGTCTAAACCTCCCCTGATGGAGCTTAAGACTATGCCCCCTTGTCTTGTTTCCAGTGGCCGGGAAGAAAAGACCGACTCCTGCCTGGCTACAACCACCTTTTAGATAGTTATAGACAGTGATAAGGTCACCCCGTAGCCTCCTCTTTTCCAGACTAAACAAACCCAGCTCCCTCAGCCTCTCCTTGTAGGGCTTATCTTCCAGCCCCTTAACCAATCCACTTGCCCTTCTCTGGACCCATTCCAGCACCTCAACATCCCTCTTAAACTGAGAGGCCCAGAACTGAACACAATACTCCAGGTGTGGTCTAACCAGTGCTGAATACAGGGGAAGGATAACCTCCCTTGACCTGCTGGCCACACCATTCCTGATGCAGGTCAGGATGCCACTGGCCCTCTTGGCCGTCTGGGCACACTAACTCATGTTAAGTTTACTATCCACTAACACCCCCAAGTCTTTCTCTACCTGAGAACTCTCTAAGGACTCCATGCCCAGCCTGCAGTTCTGCCTGGGATTGTTATCACCAAAATGCAGAACCCGACACTTAGACTTGTTAAAACTCATCCTATTGGAGTCTGCCCATCTCTCCAGTCTGTCCAGATCCCTCTGCAGGGCCCTCCTACCTTCCAACAGATCAACACGAGCTCCGAGCTTGCTGTCATCTGCAAATTTGCTCATGATGGACTCCAGCCCATCATCAATATCATCAATGAAGATGTTGAACAGGACCGGACCCAACACCCACCCTTGGGGGACACCACTAGTAACTGGTGACCAACTAGATGTGACACCATTTACTACCACTCTTTGGGCTCGTCCATCCAACCAGTTCCTGACCCAGCACAGAATATTCCTGTCAAAGCCCCTTGCTGCCGTCTTCACCACGAGTATATCACGGGAGACTGTGTCAAATGCTTTACTGAAATCCAGGTACACCACATCCACAGCCTTCCTCTCATCGACCAGTCGAGTTACTTGATCATAAAAGGAGATCAGGTTGGTCAAGCAAGACCTACCCCTCCTAAATCCGTGTTGACTGGGCTTAATCTCTTGGCCGTCACGCAGATGTTGCATGATAGCACTCAGCACTAGCTGTTCCATGACTTTGCCCAGAACTGAGGTGAGGCTAACAGGTCTGTAGTTTCCTGGATCGTCCTTCCGACCTTTCTTGTGTATGGGGGTCACATTTGCCAACTTCCAATCATCCGGGACCTCCCCTGTGGTCCACGACTTCTGCTAAATTATGGAGAGCGGTTTAGCAAGCTCATCCGCCAGCTCTCTCATCACTCTGGGGTGAATCCCATCCGGTCCCATGGACCTATGGGGATCCAAATGGATCAGCAGGTGTCTGACCAGAACCTCTTGGATAAGAGGGGAACTACACTGCACCCTGTCCCTCTCTGCCAGTTTAGATAACCAGTCATCCTGAAGACAGTCTACCCTGTTGTTGAAGACAGAGGCAAAGGAGGCATTAAGTATCTCTGCCTTATCCTTATCTCTAGTTATTAAATTTCCCTCCATATCCAGTAAGGAGTGGAGGCTATTACTACCCCTCTTTTCCATTGATGTATTTGTAAAAGCTCTTCCTATTGTCCTTAACAGAAGTGGCCAGCCTGAGTTCAGGTTGGGCCTTCGCCTCTCTAATTTTCCTCCTACACGACCTGACAATACCTCAATACATGACTTGATTGACCTGACCCTTTTTCCAAAGGTGATACATCCTCTTTTTCTCTCTTAGTTCTTTCAGAATTTCCTTACTCATCCAGGCTGGTCTTTTTCCCCTTCGGTTCATCTTATGACAGACAGGGATGGCCTGGCTTTGTGCTTTCAAGAATACATTCCTGAAGTATACCCAGCTCTCCTGGAACCCCTTTTCACAAAGGGCTGCCTCCCAAGGAACTTTCCCAATCAATTCCTTGAACAAACCAAAATCTGCCCTAAGGAAGTCCAGTTTAGATGTTTTGTTGGCCCCTCTTTTTGTTCCCCTATTAATTGAAAACGTAATCATTTCATGATCACTACCTCCTAGACAGTCTCTGACAACCACATCACCCAGCAGGTCTACCCTATTTGCAAACAGCAAATCAAGAAAAGCCTCACCAGCTCATCCTGTATTTGAGGTCTCCCCTTCTGTCCCCACAGGGCAAGCGAGTCATTGGGGAGGACGGCTCAGAGGGCTACAGTGACCTTTTCCGTGAGAATGCCATGCTACAGAAGGAGAACAGTGCCCTGCGCATGCGGGTCAAGGCCATGCAGGAGGCCATCGATGCTATTAACAACAGGGTCACCCACCTCATGAGCCAGGAGGCTAATTTGATGCTGGCCAAGGCAGGTGAGGCTAGTGCATGGCACAGTGGGGTCAGCCTGCCTGGCGTAGCTGCAGTGGGTGCTGCTGGCAGCCCATGTCCTGCTTTGCTCCACCTGTTCCTCTGCCCTTCCAGGCGATGGCAATGAAGCCATCGGTGCCCTCATCCAGAACTACATCCGGGAGATTGAAGAGCTGAGGTGAGCCTGGCGCGGGGTGGGCTGTCACCTGGGTCCCCAGACCAGTGAGTGTGTGGTGGAGTCTGAGTCCAGGGGTTTCTCATGGTTCTGAGCCTCCAGCAACTCATTGCTGGGCTGGAGGCTGCTGCACTGGGACTGTGAGAGTCCTGTCCTCAGTACCTAAGGTGCTACTTTGGCCATTGTCATTCTTTGTGTGACTATTGATGGAGCAGGAGACCCTGGTAGGAGTGCTTGGTGTCTCCCAGGGACTGCTGGATCTATGCCAGTGCCTTACATGGACCAGGGAGCGTGTTCTGCAGCAACCACCTCCCCTGGGGTCAGTGGAATGCCCCTTCTTTGACCACATCCTGTCTTCACTTCCTAGGACGAAGCTCCTGGAGAGCGAGTCCATGAATGAGTCTCTGCGTCGCAGCCTCTCGCGTATGTCAGCCCGGGCCCCCTACTCCATGGGCTCGTCACCCGCCTCTGGCTTGGTTGGCCTGTGTAGCCCTGCTGCTCCAGTGGAGACGGAGGCCTCAGATGTCCTCCGACGAGCCAAGCAGGACCTGGAGCGTCTGAAAAAGAAAGAGAGGCGACAGCAGAGGAAAAGGTGAAAGCAGCTGCTATGTGATGTTGGAAATGGGGAGGCTGCATGTTGGTCCCTGCCTGTTCTGTACCCTGTTTCCCCAATACATGCTAAAGCCCAGGTACCGCAGCAGAACCCAGATGTCTGGGTTCCCCTCCCAACAGTCCCTTGAACTTGGTGAATTCTTCACCCACCACATGATCCCAAGAGGCCATTTGCTCCAAACAGTCCAAAGCAAGAGGCGAGGGGAGCAGGACCCATTCCCAGACTCCCCTGTATTGGGATTTACCCTCTACTCTCCTCCAGCCCAGAGAAGGAAGCATTTAAGAAGCGGCAGAAACTGCAGCAGGACGCTGGGGAGGAGACAGACGAGAATGAGGTGGAAGAGGTGAGCAGATGTTGGGTTCATCCTGAGGCGCGTGTTTTGGGTGTGGAGCACTGTCATTGCAGGAGAGGGACCAAGAAGAGTCGGGCCCTGCAAACAGGCAGAGATTTCATGGGGAGCTGGACGCTTCCTTGCCAGCCCTGCTGTGGAGTGAGGAGCCCACCTCTTTTGGGGTTTGGTTTCAAGAAGTGTAAGTGATGGGATGGGGGTTGATGTAGTGCTACTCAGCTGTGAGGAAACAGATGCAAGGATGGAGAGGGCACAGAGCTGCTTCTCTCAGCACTGTGTGCTGGGGTTCAGAAATGGTGTTGCCGAGCATCCTATGAGAGAGGCTGAGTCCTGTTGTGGGGGCTGCAGCCCAGTGCTGTGGGGTGAGCTCTGATTTGGAGGAAGGAGGAGCCACAGAGAGAAGTGCAAAGCCATGCTGCAAGCTGAGGTTTGTCACTTGTGCCTTAGGAAGAGGAGGAGGAACAGGATGAGAGTGGCTGTGAGGAAGAGGATGGGCGTGAGGATGAAGATGAAGACTCAGGCAGTGAGGAGAGCCTGGTAGACTCAGATTCGGATGCAGAGGAGAAAGGTAATTTGCAGAGACACACATGCAGCCCTGGGTATGGAGGTCTGTTTGCTGGTGTCTCCTAGCACTGAGTTCTGGTCCTGGGAAGGGAGAGTCCACTGGGGCACCTCAGCCACATTCCCTCTGGGGGGCTGAAGGGAAAAACACCAGGGCTGCTGCAGGGGGGTCTCCAACATATTTTGGAGTGCTGCTGATCCACAAGAATGCAAGTTCCCACAGGCTCGCTCAGCCCTCTCCTTGACTGTGGCTCAGTGGGGTGTTGAGAGTGATGCCGCCCCCATCCTTCCCAGTCTGACTGTTCCCCACTGGCCTCTAGCTGTGAATTTCCAGGCCGACCTGGCCGATCTGACTTGCGAGATAGAGATCAAGCAGAAGCTGATTGATGAGCTGGAGAACAGCCAGAGGCGCCTACAGACCCTCAAGCACCAGTACGAGGAGAAGCTGATCCTGCTGCAGAACAAGATTCGGGACACACAGCTGGAGCGGGACCGAGTGCTGCAGAACCTCAGTGAGAACTGCCTTACCCATGGGATCTCATCTCAGCAACACTGTACCTTGGTCACCCCCTCCTGTCCAGATGGTTCAGAGCCAAAGCATCCCCTCTGTGTGCAGCATTGGCTCTGGTAGAGCTTTGCCATCCCCCTGCTTCTGCCTGAGGCCCTGGGAACCCTAAGATCCCACTTGTGGAGTAGGACTGGTCAGCAGGAGAGGTGGCTGGAACAGACTGCAAAGCAAAGCCTCTTCTAGCCTTCATGGCTTGTAGAAACTCCTAGGGAAAGATGTGCCATGGGGCATGACTTCAAAGACCTGGTGGTGTAGTTCACCTGTAGGCTCGGCAGAGCAGGATCACTTGTGCACATGGCTGTGGATCTGTCTGCAGCTGGTCTCAGCCCAGGGACCGTGCTGTGGCCCCTGTCCCCACCCTGTGCTGAACCCTCACCAGCCTCTTCCAGCTCGTACTCCCAACCAGCCCCAGTCTGTGATGTGGCCAGAGCAGAGGGGTGAGGGAGGGTCTGGTGGAATGGAGAAGGACCAATGCCTAGTACCTCTAGGCAGGGTGTGTAGAGTTTGGTCTGGGGTTCGTGTGTGGCCATTACACACCCTGTCATCACTCAGGCACCATGGAGTGCTACACAGAGGAGAAAGCCAACAAGATCAAAGCGGACTACGAGAAGCGGCTGAAGGAGATGAACCGGGACCTGCAGAAGCTGCAGGCAGCGCAGAAGGAGCATGCTCGCCTCCTCAAAAACCAGTCCCGCTATGAGCGCGAGCTGAGGAAACTGCAGGCGGAGGTGGCTGAGATGAAGAAGGCAAAGGTACCTGGACGTGCCAGGGCGGGGAGGGCATCTCCTCCTCAGGTTTGTCTCCCTGCTCAGAAGCAATGTCTTCCACTCCTGGCGACGCATGCAGGACGGCTGTCTGTCTGTCTGGAGGGTGGATCCCCTGGGACAGTCAGGTGCTTGCACCAACCTGCAGTACTTTCTCCTGTTCCAGGTGGCCCTGATGAAGCAGATGCGGGAGGAACAGCAGCAGAGGCGGCTGGCAGAGACAAAGAGGAATCGGGAGATAGCACAGCTCAAGAAGGAGCAGCGGCGGCAAGAAGTGAGATCACAGCTTGTCTGCATGCCACTGGGCTGTCTTGTGCTGGGGGGAACTGGGACAGATGTTTCTCCTGCTCTGTCACTCCAAAGTGTTCATAAATATCAGTCAATGGAGCCCAGGTCCCTGTTGCAACCCTAGCTGAGCACAGCTGAATGGTTCGCAATGGCTTCCCACAGCTCCTGGTGCAGTTGTGGGAGATGCTGGGGGCTCCTCACCGTGCTCAGGGTTCAGCTTATCATCAGGGCCAGCCTTGAGGCTGGAAACCTGCTCACTGTTCAAATCAGGAGACTGTGCCAAATGAACTGCACCCAGGTTTGATGGTGGGAGCCCTGGGCTGCAGCCATTACAGAGGTGCTTGGGCAGGACCCCCAGGAGTGTGTCTATCTCATGCAGTTTCAGATCCGAGCTCTGGAATCTCAGAAGCGGCAGCAGGAAATAGTGTTGCGAAGGAAAACCCAGGAGGTAAGAGTGAAGTGCCTCCACGTATCTCCCAGTCCCCATGGCAATTCTGGCCCCAGTGCTTGGTTCAGAGACCCTCTGTCCACCAGACAGTGCCAGCCCTGGGAGTGGATTTCCCAAAAGGGTGGGGGGACTTCTGTGGCCCTGAAACCAGATGGGAAGTGGCTGCAGCATCAGAGGAACTACCCATCTTCATGTTGGCTGGGCCCAGTAGATGTGCTGTGAAGGAGAAGGTGTCCATGAAGCACAGAGTGCCTTTGTTCTTTGTGTCTAAGAGTTGCAGCTTTTGGTCCTGTAGGTTGATGGTGGCAGGTTTGGGCTGCCTTGACACCCTTTATTCTGCCCCTCCTCTGGGCAGGTCTCAGCTCTGCGCCGTCTCGCCAAGCCCATGTCAGACCGGGTCGCGGGCAGGACAAGCCAGAAACCAGCCATGCTGGACTCAGGTGTGGAGGTCTCAGCCAGCACCACCTCCTCTGACCCCGAGTCTGGTGCTCGGTCTGTCTCCAGCATCGTGCGCCAGTGGAACAAGAAAATCAACAACTTCCTGGGGGACCCCTCACCCTCTGTGAATGGAGCTCGATCCATCAGGTCAGGGCAGGGGCTGTGCCAGTGGCTGATGAAGCATCCTGGGCCTCCCATGTCTGTTTTGGCAGTGGTGGAGATTGAAGACCAGCTGATTGTGTTAAACTACTGACCGGGTGATAGAATGTGCTGGCAGCCTGTGACTGTCACCTGGGCTTGGGCCCAGTGCTGGCCTTCCACAAGTGTTAAATGCCATGGCAGAAATCCTGCCGGCTCCTCTTCTTCTTTGCTATGGGGCAATGGAGGAGCTGGGCAATCCAGAAACGAAGCAGGTGCCAGCCAGAGCCAAGCCACCCCTCTGGAACAAGCACTGCTTCCAGGCATGCTGTGGCTGCTTGCTTACGTAACTTTTCTCTTCTCCGGCTGTAGGAAGAAGTTCCCCAAGAAGGGAACAAGCCAGACCTTCAGCAAAACTGCCCGCCTCAAGTGGCAGTCACTGGAGCGGCGCATCTTCGACATCGTCATGCAGAGGATGACCCTTGTTAACCTGGAGGCTGACATGGAGCGGCTCATCAAGGTGACCGCGGCACTGGGAATGCAGGGCTGGGCACTGAGTGCAAGATGGGAGGCAGCTGTGCCCATCCCCTTTCCTTTCCCCCTAGAAACGTGAGGAGCTGGCACTGCTGCAGGAAGCACTGCTGGGCAAGAGGGCGAAACTTCAGGCAGAGAGCCCAAAGGAGCAGAAGGGGCTGCAGGAGCTGAATGAGGAGATCGAGGTGCTGGGGGCCAACATTGACTACATCAATGACAGCATTTCTGACTGTCAGGCCACCATCATGCAGATCGAGGAGACAAAGGTGGGTGGCTGGACTGGGAGGAGAGCAAGAGGATCCCTGGGAGGTTAAGACGTTCTTGGGCACAGCCAGGCTGGACTCCTCAGGTCCCCGAGCCATGCCATGCATTTGGTGGGGCTGCACCAGCACTGGCACCTCTTGTTAGATGGTTAATGGTGGAGGGGAGCACTGCTAGGTCCTTGCACATCCAATGAGAGACTTCCAGTGCCCCGTGTTCCACCACCATAGGGTTATGGGGGAACTACCATCCCAGCCTTTCCATGGGGCTGATGGTCACTTGTCCCCGTGGGAGCTTCATGTGCTGGAAACATTGCGGGAAGAGCTGGCTTTTCTCCCTTCTCCAGCAGAAACCCTGCAGGTTTTTTGTCTGAATTTGGCACTGATCACTGTGCAGCAGCACTGAGCAGCTCCTGGCTCCTCTTTGGTGGCTGCAGCCCAGGTTGGGTCCTGTCCCTAAACAGGACTGGTGGCTGTTGGTTGATTCACAGTGGTCTTTGGGCCATATTATCTGGTGTGAGGGTGAGGCTGGTATCTGTGGAACAGAGTCTAAGTAAGTGTTTGCACCAGGTTTCCTGTAGTGACACAGAAGCTCTTCAGACTGTGCTGGCCATGTCCATGGTTTGGTCTCCAAGAAGCAACCTGGGCGGTGTTGGGATTGGGCAGTACCGGTAGGGCAGTGGAGGTTCTGTGCTGGCCATGGAGCAAGTTATGCCCATCTCACAACCATCAGCAAAGCTCCAATTCCTGTCCCATCTTCCAGGAAGAGCTGGACTCCACAGACACCTCAGTAGTGATCAGCTCCTGTTCGCTGGCTGAAGCCCGGCTCCTGCTGGACAACTTCTTGAAGGCCTCCATTGACAAGGTATGGGGGTGTGCTGGGACCTGGATGCTTGATTGGGTTCTTCAAAGCTGGAGGGGGAGCAGTGGGGAGTTAATGGTGGGGACCAGAGGCACACACCTGAGGCCTGACATGACCATCCAGGGGCTGCAAGTGGCACAGAAGGAGGCGCAGATCCGGCTGCTAGAGGGACGCCTGCGGCAGACAGACATGACCAGCTCCTCGCAGAATCACGCCATCCTGGATGCCCTGCGAGAGAAGGCAGAGTCACATCCTGAGCTGCAGGCCCTCATCCACAACGTCCAGCAAGGTGGGACCCAGGGCTGGCACGTCCTTGGACCAGTCACGTAGTGCCTGTGGGGTGAGATGCCCACCTGTGCCAGACCCCCAGGAAGCACCTGGAGGTTGTGTGGCTGAGACTGGTGTGGCCAGGGCTGCCTTGAAGGAGATGCTGGGTGGGAATGGGTGCTCCGTTCACTACACAATGGGTATGATGTTGAGGTCCCCCCCCACCAACTGCCTGGGCTGCCCCCTCCACCATGTGGTTCTGGTGTGGCTCAGCACAAGGGGTCCCCTCTGCACTGCTGAAGAGCTGTCTCCCTCTTGCACAGAGAACGGCTACATCAGCACGGACGAGGAGATCTCAGAGTTCAGCTTGGCTTCAGATGGGAGGTGAGTGCCCAGCCTGGTCCTGCTTGAGCTGTTGGTGGCTGGGGAGGCCAAAAGGTCTCATGCCTCCCATGGGACCTCACAGATGGACACGGATGAATAGAGCCCCATCTAAACTTTCCTGTGATGCTCAGCCCTTGGGGAGGGGAGCAGAGATGTTTCTGAGGCACAGACTAGGTCATGCCTTGGAGAATGGGTGCTGGGAAACAGGAGTGACCCAAAGGATCTGGTAGGCCAGTGGCAACCAGTTCTTTGAAAGGCACTGAAGATCCATCCTTGCTTCCTTCTCCTTGCAGCATCTCCCAGTCTTTCACCATGAAAGGCTCAGCGAGCCAGGATGACTTCAAGTTCAAGGTTAGTTGGCCTTCCTGTGCAGCCTCATCACAGGTAATGGGAGGAGGTGTGGAGGAGCATTGTTTAGTGATGCTCCCAGCCTCTGCTCCGTAGTCTGACCCTTGGAAAGCCAGGCTTTGCATTAAAAAACTGTATCCAGTCTCTGGGTGGTGTCAGCTCTAGGCTTTGCTCCATGCTGCCTGTGCCTGAGCCCTCTGCCCTGATCTAGGGAGAGCCCAAGCTCTCGGGGCAGATGAAGGCAGTATCAGCTGAGTGTTTAGGACCCACGCTGGACATCTCCACCAAAAACATCACCAAGTCCCTGGCATCCCTCATGGAGATCAAAGAGGATGGGATCAGCTTCTCCATCCGAGACCCCTACTACAAGGAGAAAGTGTCGCGCACCATCAGCCTGCCTACGCGAGGAAGCACCTTGTGAGCATGGGGTGATGGGTCTCTGGGCATTGGGAGATTCAGCAGCTGGGAAGCTGTGCCTTGGCTGTGCAGTTGCAAAGTAGTGAGAGCAAACCCAAGTCTGTGTCTGGGCTGATCTGAAGCAGTGGTGAATTTCTCCAATTTGCTTGCAGAGTGTCTAGGAGTGTGTTGGTACCCTCTGCAGATGGTAAGAAGGGTGCTTCAGGAAGAGGGAAAGAAGAGAGGGGTGCAAGGGTCCCCAACTCACTATGGGTTTATCAGCCTTCTTGAAGGCTTCTTGGTTTGCCAGAAAGGTCCTTGCTCATGGGATGACTTGAGGCATCCTCTGATCTTGTGATCGTGCCTTCAGGACAGCCAGACTTCTCTGTTTGCTCTCCTGGGGAAGGACATGGGTGTTTGGCATGAAGGGGGCCAATGGCAGGGAGCAGGCACCCACTGTGCTGTTTAACTTTATTTAGTCCCAGGCAGTCTCGTGGCTCTGACACTTCACCTCTGACAAGGAGAAAATCCTACGATCGAGGGCAACCTGCCAGGTAAGCTTGGGAGGTGGAGAAATGGTGACATCGTCAGGGAGAGGCCAGATGGCCCAGACAAGTGAAGATAGATGCTGGCTGGACCAGCTCTTGCTGGGCCTGGTATGCCAAGTGGGAAGTTCCAAAGACATGTGTCCCTCTAATCCTTCCTGGCTCAGGCCTCCAGATGCTGGCTTCACACCTCCCTCATCCCCACCCACCCGTCCACGCAACGACCGCAATGTCTTCTCTCGTCTCACGAGCAATCAGAGCCAGGGGTCTGCCTTGGATAAGTAAGTCCTGGTGGGGTGGGAGGATCCGAGTGAGGGGGACCCATACCATAACAGCAAATGACACAATCCAGGTCCTGCAGCAGGGTGTAGGAGCACAGGACAAAGGTTGGCTCCATCCAGCCTCCTGCCACCATTTCCACTCCCTACTCATCTCCATGATGGAGCAGAAACTCTGCAAGGGCCATGCTGAACCCTTGCCCTGTCCTGCTGCTTGCCCCCTCTGAGCTCACTGTCCTGGCTTCTGGCTAAGCTCTACAAGGAGGCAGGGAAGTGCCACCCTGGGAAAAGCTATGGAGCAGGATGAGGTGGGGTGGGATGGGGGGCTCACAGAAACATGATGTACTGGCATCAGCCCATGAATGCTGGTAGAGCCTCCCCTGCAGCGGGTCAGGTCGCTGCCCTCGCCTCAGAGCATTGCTGCTAGTGTTGACGTTCCCTGACAGATGCTGTGTGATCCTTACATGTCCTGCTCCTCTGCTCTCTTCCCTGATTCTCCACGTGTGCTTCTCTTCCTCCATCTCTCATCTCCTCCTCTTTGTCCCCTGCTGGCTTGGATGCAATAACAATCCTCCACATCTGACTCCTCTGCTGACTCTTCTAGTCTGGATTTTCTCTCCCATAATCCTGCTAATTTTCTGCCCCTAGGTCTGATGACAGCGATTCCTCTGTCTCGGAGGTGCTGAGGTATAGACAACTTTCTATTTATTATCCCTTCCTCTCTTCTCCTTCTCTCTGTCTCATGAGTTTGCTCTCTTCTGTCCTTGCATGCTCCACCTGCACCTTGCCACTCTCCCCCATCTCCCGGCTTGTGTGTGCTGTCCCCTCTTGGCATGCCACCTCCAGCATCCGACACCGTCCCCTTGCTTACAAGGTCAAACTGGTCCTGCTCTGATTAGCCCTTGGCACTGGGCTCACCTACGGGCACTGGCTGGTTGGGGTGGCAGCATGTTCTTCTCTGGCTCTGATGGGTTCTTGTCAGCATGACACCATCATGCCCTGTCCCCTTCCCCAGCTCTCCAGCAGTATGGTGTGATGAAGGGGAAGGGGACAAGCAACTCTGATGCTCCCAGTGTGTCTTTCTTGCAAGCATCTTCCAGGAAGATATTTCCATGTGTTCCCACACCTGATTTTGTTCCTCTGGTGCTGAATTTGGTTTGGAGCCAAGTCAGATTGTGATGCAGAGCTCAGGCTTGGGGTCAGGCTTGGGTGCTCCTGGGCTTGTCCTGCTGTACCCTTCTGCCTGCGGAGGTTTGCCGGCACAAGGGAACGTGATTTAGGGATATCAGCCCTCCAGCATCTGGAGGTCCACTCACATTGCCTATGTGGGTCACGAGGGAGGTGGCACCAGACAGATCTGTGCTGCATCACCTCGGGCAGTCCATGGATAACAATTCACCCTTGAGGAGCCAGGATTGCGATTTAGATTCAGTGTCGTCTCCAGACTGGTGGGAACACCAGGGGTCAGGGGAGAGCTGCTTCACTTGAGTCCAAGTGCAGCTGCTGACCGAGAAAGATCCTATCCGGTGATTTCCAAACCCAAATGAATGAGCCTATGTTTGTCCTCTTGACAAACACAAACCTCCTGTGGCCTTGGGCCTCCCATTCTCCAGCCCCATGCCTTGGTTTCCCTGCCAGATGAGCCTGACACAGCCCAGGGCCCACTGAAGTGGGGTAGCCATGCACAGCAGGGTATGGAAGATGTCCCCTCCAAGGTGTCCCCTAGAGGAAGCTTTGGCAGGCATGAGTCCTCTTCTGCCAGGAGCCAGGGGTGGGTACAGGGCTTCCACAACCATTGTGGTAGGGATGTTGCTGTCCTTCATCACCCTTGTGGCCTTATATAGAGATCACAGGGAAAGGAAAGGGTTAGGGTTAGGGTTAGGGTCAGGATCTTGTCTCCAACTGTCACCAGCCCTAGGCAGCCGCCCTTTTCCAAATCTGGATTGCTGGGGCAGAGGCAGTAGACAGGAGCTGCTCCTGGAGAGATTCACGGGGTTGCCACAAAGACCTCTGCTCGGATGACACTGGGTTCAGATGGTGGGGGACATCATGCTGCTAGATGGTGGAAGATGCTGGGGGTGAGGCAGCTCCTGTCTCACAGTCCCATGCCCCTGGGACTGTAGTGTGGTGCCTTTATGCATGCCCCACGACCACGCGCATTCTTTCTTTCCCATGCAAGGGGCATCATCAACCCGGTGGGTGGCATCAAGAATGCCCGGACAGCCCCGCTGCAGTGCATCTCTGTGGCAGAAGGACACACCAAGCCTGTGCTCTGCCTGGATGCCACAGATGAGCTGCTTTTCACTGGGTCCAAAGGTATGTGATAGACAGAGAAGCCACTGCGGTTGCTGGCCCACAGACACTGTGGGAGCAGGTTGGCATGAAGGAATATGTGAACTGCTGGCCATTGTGGGATGGTTCCTTCTGGGCCTCTTTCTTGTCCTCAGCGCTACCCCGGTAGCTTCTTTCCTCTGGGTGCGGGGGAGGCAATACTCTTTCTGAGTATTGCCACCAGTCCACCATGCCCTTGGAGGGACCCTACTCAGCCTGATCCTCTTGGACATGTTCTTGCTTCCACAGACCGAAGCTGCAAAATGTGGAACCTAGTGACGGGCCAAGAAATTGCTTCTCTCAAGGGTCACCCAAACAATGTGGTTTCCATCAAATACTGCAGCCACACGGGGCTGGTGTTCACTGTGTCCACATCGTACATCAAAGTGTGGGACATCCGAGACTCAGCCCGGTGCATCCGCACCCTCACGTATGTGGCAGGCAGGAGAAGCTGTGGGGGACCCTGGGTGCTCTGGGCATCTCTGGCTTTGAAGCCAGTCCCAGGAGCTACTGGAACTGGGACAGAGCCAAGTACCAGCTACTTTAATGCTGATTTCCAGTGCTGCATCCTTAGGGAGCAGGGAGGTTAGAAGAAAGCTTGAGGGTGAGGGGACTCATGGGGATCTTCTGAGCAAAGACTCAAGGTGAAGAACTTCCAAGAGATTTGCAGTTACTTCTGGGGGTGGCCAAGTCAGCAGCTCTGTAGAGGAGGCACAGCCCTTACAGCATCCTAGCTGAGAAAGTCACAGGCTCTCCAGTGGGAAATTCAGATCATTATGAGGAGTTTGAGGACAAGAAAGGAGCATGAGGCAGCCTGTAGCTGTGGTCTGCTGTGCTGGGGCAGACCCTGGAGGGTTGCCAGCTTACTCCAGCATAGAGCTCCTTTCTTCATACAGCCTCTACTCATCTACCTTGTCCTGAAGGTGCTTCCCCCTTAGAGCAGAGGCCAAATTCCTCTGCTTCCCTGTGCTGACTGCCAGCACTTGCCAGCATTCCTGCAGGAAGCAAAGAGGAATGGGAGGAGAGAAGAGCAGCCCCATACCCAACATCCTCACTTCCCTTTAGCAAGCAGGGCACTGGCTTAGGGGGTAGTGGTCTTGTTGAGCCTATTGTGTCCAGAGAGATGGTGATCCCTGTAGAACCTTTCCCTAATGTGGGACCCACCTATGCCAGCCTGGTGGGGCCTCAGTGGTTCTAATCTCTGCTCATCCACCTCCCTTGACCCCTCTCTCCTTTAGATCTTCTGGACAAGTGATCTCTGGGGATGCATGTGCTGGAACCACCAATCGCACTGTCACCAGTGTGCAGGGGGAGCACCAGATCAACCAGATTGCTCTCAACCCGACTGGTACCATGCTTTATGCTGCCACTGGTAATGCTGTCCGCATCTGGGAGCTGAGCAGGTGAGTGGGTAGTGCTGGGGTGGGCAGGGCAGACAAGTGGACACTGTCTGCTTAGTGGGGTCTGAAGTGACTCCTCCCTAGGGAAAGAGAAAGTCATTTTAGCAATTAAAGTTGCCTGGAACTGTGGGACTCCAGGGGTGGTGAGCAGCAATAGATCTGCTTGAGGCAGAGGGGATTGTACATGAGCTGAGTAAAGCTTAGGAGAAAGGGATTGACACCTGGGATGAGCAGCAGTACCCCTTTGGTTTTGCTTCTGCCCACCTGCCTGCCAGATGGGCACTGGGCTGCTGACATCCTGTTGCAGCCTTGGCTCTGTAGCCAGATGCTGGCATGTCCCGAGGCTGCCTTCCCCCTGCCCCAGCAGAGGGGTGCTCCTGCTCATAGTCACCCGAAGGGAACTTCTCCTGCTGGGGACCTGCAGAGCTGGAGGTGTCTCTGCCCCTTGGAGGAGTTTCAGATCCAGGGAGGCGGTTGGCTGACCCATGTTATTGAACTCAGGTTGCAGCCCGTTGGGAAGCTGAGTGGCCACATCGGGCCTGTGATGTGTCTCACAGTAAACCAGACGGCGAGCAACCATGACCTGGTGGTCACAGGTTCCAAAGATCATTATGTCAAGGTACTGTCTCTGCTTGATCCACAATACAAATGCAGCTTTAGAGATGGATTTGCATTTCTCGCATCCTTCAGGCTCTGTGGCTGGTACTTGTGTGCTATGGCTGGCCCAAATGAGCAGCCTGCCCTGTTCTGCCCAGTTCTCCTCCGCAATGCAGACACTTTGTGCCTGCTTGTTCACAGCTCCAGAACAGCGAGAGTTTGCCCCTTCCTTTTAGGATTTTGCTGCTTTTTAGCAGGTTGAATTGGAGCTGGCAGCAGGGGAGTGACTTTTCACTGGTGCAGCGGTGATGGTGATACAGTGAGGGAGGCAGGACTCATGGAAGCGTGTGAAAGCTTACCATGAGTGCAATGGGGCTGGCTCTAGTGACAGATCTCTCCTCTTGGTGGCACAACTTCTGGAGACCCTCCACTGGGCAGTGCCTGCTCGCCTTTCCAGCATCACTCTGGATACCTAGAAAACAGAGGGTGGTGGGTAAGGTCTCCAAGAGAGGATCAGCTGTTTCCAGTACCATATGAGATCTTCACTCACTGTTTTTCTCTAGGTGTTTGAGATTGCTGAGGGCATGGTGGGCAATATTGGCCCTACTCACAACTTTGAACCCCCTCACTACGATGGCATTGAGTGCCTGGCCATCCAGGGCGATGTCCTCTTCAGTGGCTCCAGGGACAACGGCATAAAGAAGTGGGATCTGGAGCAACAGGAACTGGTTCAGGTCTGGAGGGGAGCAGACAACTGAGGTCCTTTGGAGAATGTGGGATGGAGGAGTACTGCTGCTGGGGGGTCTGAGGGAACCTTTGATCAAAGACCAGGTGCCGGTGTCCTTCACTGAGCTCACCACAGGGAGCACTCCCATTCCTGAGAGCCTGCGTGAGGGGATTCTGTGCCCTACAGCTTAGCACTGCCAGTGTGTCCTGGCTCAGACCACAGCTCATAGCAGTGCTGGGTGTTGTTTTACTCCTTTGAAGACAGGACTGTTGTCTTCTGCCCAGGGGACAAACCAAGTCCCAACTTTTGAATCCATGTCTTTACCTCCTAACTTTGCTTCACCAGCCCCACAGTGTAGCTCAGCCCCAGGGTGACAGTGAGGATCTGAGCCTCCCAAGTTGGGTAGAGAGGCTGCTGGTGGAGGTTGGTCTTGACCTCTGCTCTGTGCCCATACCTACAGCAAATCCCCAATGCCCACAAAGACTGGGTCTGTGCAATGGCCTTCATCCCTGGTCGCCCCATGGTGCTGAGTGCCTGCCGAGGAGGCATGATCAAAGTCTGGAACGTGGACACCTTCACCCCGGTTGGAGAGATCAAAGGCCATGACAGCCCCATCAATGCCATCTGCACCAACTCCAAGCACATCTTCACTGCCTCTAGGTGAGCCCTGTTCTTTTTGCTATCTAAAGACACAGGGAGGTGGGAGGCCCCTGGGCTGGACCGCCATCCCCAGACCTGGGTGGGGGGTGTTGTGCTGAGTAGACAAGGAGCAGGGAGCAAAGAAGTGGGGGAGTCTCACAGCTTTATAGTCTCTTCATTCTCTCATCTCACCAACCTCAGCCTGCCTGTGACATGGCCTGCCCACTGCAGTGCCCACAGCTGTTCCCCTGACACCTCGGGTTATCTCCCCACACAGGGACTCCCTTCCCTGGGGATGGGTATCCCCTGCTACTCTCGGGAAGATCTTTGGCAGCAAGACTCTGATACCCTCTTTTCGACCATGTCCCTTTTTCCCCTTCCTTTTTCTCTGTCTCCCTCTGTCTATCCTCCTCCCCACCTCCCATCTGTGCCACAGTGACTGCCGGGTAAAGTTATGGAATTACGTGCCTGGGCTCACCCCTTGCCTTCCACGACGCGTCCTTGCCATAAAGGGTCGTGCTACTAGTCTGCCTTGACCCTCCTGCTCTTTCTGACTCTCTTGCTCATGCACTCTTCTTCTGTCTGTCCTTTTCTTTCTCTCCATCTCTTTCTCTCTGTCTTTCTCTCTGTTGCTTGCTTTCCTCCTCTCTCTCTCTTTCTTTCCTTCTCTCTGGTCTGAGCTGCTTCTTCACGGTATGAATCTATTTTGCGTTTTTCCTCACTTGATAAATCTTGACTAGATGTGACACCTGCCCCTTTGTCCCAGACACAGCCCCTATTGGTCTTGGTTTGCTTTAGGGTTTTTTTTCCTTGCCGAGTGCCCACATCCACTGTGGCAGCTCAGCAGGAGCCATGGCCTGCCCGCACCCCTGCATGGATCGTGGGACCGGAGTCAGCAGCTGCCCCTGCAGCAGCCCCTTGGGAGCCCCAGCACAGCAGCTCCCTGCGCTGTCACAAGTTGGAGCTTGCTGAAGGGGTGCAGGAATCCTGTTGTTTGGGTCAGCCCTAGAGGTCACCATTTCCCTTGTCCCCCAGCTGCCACCAGTGGGGTGAGCTGGAGGCTGAGCCCCACTGGGCCTGCCTGCTCCCCAAAATGGATTGGACAACCTCCCACCAAGAGAAAAGGGTCTGGGAGTCTTGTGGGTTGCATGCTGCCATGGGCTGGGGGTGGGGGCATTGCTCCAGGTACTGTCTCTGCAGCAATTCTGTGGGGCTCCTGGGGGAACCCTTGGATCACACCACCCCTCTCGCCTTTGTTTCTCAGTGACTTGACAGTGAAGCTCTGGAGTGTGAGAAGGTTACCTGCGGGGTCAAACTAAGAACTGCAAAAAACTGGAAGACATGACAGGAAGGTGAAGGTCAGGGCATCTCTACCTTGCTGTCAGACTCAGTTGTCTGAAGGAACTCATCCCAGGGACAGGGACATTTTTGTGTCTGACTCAACAGGTGGACAGTGTCCTGCCTAGTACTTGGAACACTGCCAGCTCCTGTGAGAAGGCAGCTCTGTGGAGTGCCATCAGTTCCATCTTCTCTCCTGCTGAAGTTTCTTGATGGTTTTCCACTGACCACAACATGTTTTGTGTCTCATCTTACCCACTCTGCTGTAATGCCTGCTGGGACTTCAGGGGGTCAGAGCTCCTTGGCTCCATTTCAGAGATACGCTCCTGCCACTATGGGCTCATGTGGCCTCCACCATGATGTGCTGCTTCTGTCCCTGTTGGCTCTGGGGCCAGTTCCTGCAGGACACTTTCTCCACTGCACTGCACAAGGACATTTGGTGTCTGCTGGCCAGGGCCACAGCATAGCAGGGCTGCTTTGAAGACACTACTAGTGAGACTGTCTCTCTGCTGTGAGGGATGTGCAGAAGGATTTCCAGGTACTCCCGTTGTTCCCCATTCTCCGACTTTTTGTCCCCAGCAGTTGGAGGTGTGGACCTCTGAGTTCCTTTACCATGTCCCAGACAACTGCACATTTCCTGTTGTCCTCCAAATCCTACTCATAAACTTCAGCTGACCCCATGGTTCTTGTGGGGAAGGTCTGTTTGGCCCTGCCCTTGACACCAGGGATTTTGTGGTAGGTTCCTGCAGCGTGACAGCCTCCTTGAGAAGGAGAAGTGCAGCAACGTTTGAGGTTACAGGGCAAAGAAGCCAAGGCTGGATTTGTCACCCTCACCCTTGTGGCCCATCTTGTTCTGCTGTCACTGGGAGCTGGAAGCTGGAAATCCTTCCCCCAGTCTCTTCTCCCAGCCCTCTTGCCTGGGACAGGGCTGGCTCAAGTTCAGACTGTTGGCCCATGTGGATCCAGGGGCCAGAGAGGGCCCAGTGAGACCCAGTGAGAATGGACCAGGCTGGAGTCGGCTGTGCTGGGAGCAGGGTGAAGAAGGGGTTGCACAACCTGGTCTCGCACAAATCCTGATTCACACCACTCTTGAAGGACAATCCTGCAGTGATGATCTTGCACAGTCCAATCTCCCCAGAAGGCTGGGGGCTCTGTCCATGAGTGTTTCCCCATGGTTTCAGCTTTCCCATGCCCCCTCCTCCTTCTTCCCTGTTCCAGGAGCTGGCAAAGATCTAGTTTCACTCTGGAGCTTTCCTCTGTCCCTCCCATGCCCTCTGCACCATCCCCTGCTCTGTCCTGCCATGGGCCAGGCAGAGCTTCTCATGGGATGACCAAGAAGACCCCAGGTTGATGCTGTTACCTCACATGCTCTCGCTTTCCCTCTGTCACAGAAGAAGCAGTGTTAGAACTCAAAACTAAGGATTTCTTCACATGGCCCCATCAGCACTGAACCAGGATCTCAGAAGCCAGGAGCTTCAGGACCTGCACCATAAAGCACAGATGTTTTCCCTCTGCTTTCTCCAACCATGGTGACTCATGGACCAGCTCCAGATCATTTACCACCAGCTCTTGTTGAAACTATTCCAGGTGGGATGTGGTAATTCCTCTGCACTCTGAAAGACAGGAGCATCCCTATTGATTTGGTCGGAGAGGGTTCCCTATGGGGGAAGCCCATCTTGGCTTATCTTGCTGGAGGGGGTGGGTGTGACTGAGAGCAGTGGCCACTCTCTCGTTGTTCCTGGCTGAACCTTGCACAGCCCATGACTGGCACATGCACCAGGGCAAGGAGCCAACCAAAACGCATAGGGGGCCACTGACTGTCTGTAGCAGGTGTGCCATGTGCATCTCTCTCTGAACTAAGACCTGCCAGTACCTGACCCGAAACCTCTCACTGCTCCCTGCTGAGGTCAGTGAAGGGATCTGCTTCTGGAGGTCTTGGGGTCAGACCTGCCTTTTGTCACCAGTTTCCTCCTCTGTGTAGGCTGCAAGCGCCTGCTTAATTTCCCAGTGCTCAGTGGTCGATCCTGGCTGATGCTGACCATGCCGAAGGGACTTTGAGACTTTTGCAGCCTGCAGGTGAAGGGAGCTGGGTACTGCAGCACAGCAGTGCCTGCCCATCTGGAGAGGAGGGTGTTTGAAGCAAGAGATGCCTGTAATCCCATAGCTCTGTGTATGTGTGTGTTAGTACCTCTGTGGGTTGGTATTTCTCATGCAGAAGAGCGTTTCTTGTATGTTGGTCTGGTTTAGCTACCTCATGGTGTAAGCTGGGTGCTGTCGTCATTGGATTTTTTTTGGGGGATGGGGTGGGGAGTTCGTGGGTTTAGGGCTTTTTTCTTCTCTTAATTATTATAATTGTTATGGTTTTGACACTTGAATTCATCCTGGGGACATGAGGCCTCATCCTTCCTTACTGCATGCCTGAGCCACCCCTCATGTCCCACTCCCCACCTCCTTCTGGGCAGTGCAGCAGGACCAGCGTCCTGCTCTCCCCACTGCTCCCAGCTCTCACGTTGCAGTGGGATCCCCCAGCTGAGTTGCAACACTGGGATTTTGCTCCCGTTGCTGCTGCAATGCTTCGACTGAGGCTCAGTGTCGTTGCTATTAGTTTTTGGATTGATTTGCATCCTGGAGGTGGTCCCTCTTGCCTCTTTGAAGGGCGGAAAGGGACCTCCGAAGGTTCGGTTTGGCCTGTATACCTGCCTTTGCTCTCACAGATATTCACTGTTGATGCAATGAAACCTTCTTGTCTGAGAAATGTCCATGCAAAGCACATCACTGGAATGGGCTGGTTCCAGTCCCTGTTTTTCCAGAGCCTGCTGTAGTTTAGTGGCAGCGTGGAGCCACGGGGATTGGTGCTGTAAAAGCCCCTGTCCAGGATTGGGGGGGGGGGGGTCTGTGAGGGAAGCTGTATGTGATGTAATGTTTGATTTTTTTGCCCCCAAAATGTAGTTGAATCTAGATTCTGTCCTGGGCACTAAACTTAAACCAGGGTAGCCCTGAAGCCCCAGATTACCCCCTACTCAAGTCTGTGGGGCTGACATTGAGCTATGTTGCACTTCTCAAGCACAGTGGGGTTTGGGAAGGGGCTCACAGCTCAATCACACAGTCACTTTGGTGGCCAGGTTCCCTCCAACACTAAAGCACAAGGTACCAACTTGCAAGGGTCCAGCAGGGGTGGCCCCTTGGACTTTCATCTTTCAGAGCTCAGACTGGGGACATGAGCATGGATGACCAAGGTGGAGATGTGGCTAGGGATGAGGTTGACCAGTGTTGCATCCTTTTGCACTGTGCTGGGGCACTACTCTGAGGCTCAGGACTTGCACTGCTGTACAGTTTAAGTCCCCTCTTGTAGTCTCTGAGCCCCTTTGCCAGCCCCTCCATTGCAGGGACAGTTTGGAGATGCCTTCACACTGTGCACCTCATTTTGCTTCACCCTTGGGTGCCTTGATTTGTGCCAAGGGTGTGATGTTACCTGCAGTCTGGGAAGGTCCTTTCCTTCCTGAAATCACTGAGTGATGCTTTTCTCTTGCTGAATGGGCCAGCTCCAGCCTCTGCTGAGGATATAGTGCCAGCACGGAGCTGAGCTTTACACAAAAGGGATGGAGATGACTCCAGAGCCCAAAAGCACAGTCCTGTGCCCCAAACCACTGTGAACTCACCCATGGGGACTGGGTATTGGCCCTCCCTGGCACCCACAACTTATGGCACAAAAAGTCAGGCTTGATGGTGCCTCTCAGCCTGGCCAGCTGAAGGAGCTGGAGAACAAGATCCTGTCCCTGCCAGGTACGTTGGATCCCCTGAGTGCCTCCAAGCACAGCTGTGGTAGGGTTTCAGGTGCTGCCTCTTGCCTTGGTGCTGCAGAACCAGTGTCTACTCTCCCTGTGCCCCCATCCTGGTCCTTCCCCTGTCCCATGCAGGATGAGGTCCAGGGATGAACTCTTCAGAGTACAGAGCTACCGCTTGCTTTTCAGCAAGTTCACACTGGAGCTTTTCTGTGTCCCACAGACTGCATATCCTGAGTCCCCAAGCACTCCTGAGCAGGGAGGGGGTCCCCTGGCCCTGACCCCACAGACCCTGTCCTGGCCTCACCCCTAGAAAAGCACAGCCCTGCACATTCCTCCTTCCATGAGGGCTTCTGCTCTCACTCATAATGGCTCTGCCTCTGGTACATGCCAGCTGTTCTGCATCCCCCACATCTGGGACCACTCAGTACCCTCCAGTCCAGTCCTGTGGCAGGGCTTGAGCAGCTGCAGCACCTGTCGCCTGCTCTGTCACCCCTTCCCACTGCACAAGGATCGCCAATAGCAGGTGCCTTTTCTTCGCTCAGCTGTTTTCTAGAGACCAACCTTTGTGAAGGCTTTTTTTTGTCTATTGGCTCATGCAGCCCAGCCCAGCTGTCTGGATTTGTTAGAGGACAGGGCATGTACATAGATTTTATACTTCCATGTGTTCCTGTAAATAGTGTAAGTTATTTCGGTCTCGTGATGCACAATGTTTTTTCAGTGGCTGTGTTCCTTGCCGTTTTGTCTTCATAAATAAAATGCACTGATGTGAAGTGATGAAAAAGGGTTGGCTCTGTAGAGGGGACAAGCAAAGCCCATTCCATCCTGATGCACCTGGCAGAGGGGTTGGAGAAAGGCTGCATGAGCTGGTGCTGCCACGGCCCTTGTTCTGGGCAGGTGACAGCCAGGTATTGAGCCTGCAGGCAGACAGGGCAGATGGGTTTGCACTTGGGGAAAGGTAAGTGGCACCCAGGGCACTGGGCCTGAACTGGAACACAGGGAGTTCCATCGAAACATAAGGAAAAACATTTTCCCAAGTGATGATAGTGGAACCCTGGCTGCCCAAAGATGTTGTGGAGTCCACTCCTCTGGAGACATCCAAAATCTGCTTGATGTGTTCCTGTGGGGTCTGCTCTAGTGAATCCTGCACTAACAGAGGGTTGGCCAAGGTTCTTTCCAGAGGTGCCTTCCAGCCCTCACCAGTCTGGGATTCTGTGAGGTGGGGGAAGCACAGGGGTCTGGAGCTGGCTCTGGCGCTCTGCAGATGGGAAGGAAAAAGAGTGGCAGGGGTCAATCCAGGCATTCCCAAGAGGCAGCCAAAAGCATCCCCAAACTTGTGACACCGCGTAACCCCCTCAGGGTCCCCGAGCTGGCAGAGTCCAGGGGCTGCGGAAAGGTGCGGAGGCAGCCCAGCCGGCAGTCTCAGGGTCGGGGGCGGTGGCCTTGGGGACAGCCGGCAGGTGGCAGCCCCGGCTGCGGAACTGCGGAGACCGGGGCTCCGCGGAGCTGCTGGAGCAGAGGGGCGGCGGGACCCCCCGGGCTGCCCGACGTCGGGGAAGCTGGGGAGGAACCGGGTCTGTGGAGCATTGGGGGAGGAGGTGATCCTGGTGCTGGCGAGCGCTGCGCACTGAGCGCCCGGAGGGGACTAGTGCTGGCACCAGCCTTTGGCGTCCGAGGTGCCCTGGGTGCTGCAGAGCGGGAGGGGGGCGGTGAGCTGCGCCCCTAATCCTGCAAGACCGGGCTGCAATCCCAGCAACCTCTACTTTCTCTTTCACGGCCAGCACTGGTTAAAATGGTCAGCGGGAGCAGCTGAGCGGGGATCTGCTATTCATGGGCTGTGCCTGCACCGACTGCCGCAGGCTCCTCCTGGCACCCCCCTACTCTGTGGTCCTCAGCTCTAGGAGGAGAACAATCCTGCGGTGTTTGTCGTGGAGCAGTGACAGACTGGTGTCTCTGGAGGGCTGGCAGTACCCAGGGCCATACCAGTCCTCAGCACCATGTCCTGTGTCATCCTCGGCCTCTGTCATGGCTTGGCTCAGTGAAAGCCACTGTCCCCACAGCCACACCGTGATGCTACCAGGACAAATAAATGGGGGGAGGGGGGCCGTTATCACCACCCAATTTTCTCCTGACAAGGCATGTGACGCAAGTAGTACCTGATCCTTCTGGCTTTCCCAGCCACTCTGCGCCACAGACATCTTTTCTTGCCAGCCCTCATATCACCAACGCACCCTCTTCCTCTTCCTGCATCAAGATGCAAAGCCCGAACTGGCAGCACTCTCTACCATGCTCTCCATATGCCTGAAGGTGCCCCAGGACCTCAGATCAGCATCAAGGGGAGAGCAGGGATGCATCCCTGCAGACCACTGGCTGTGGTGAAGAACTGTGGCAGACTTGTGCCAACAGTCCTCAGGCTCAAGGAGGAGCTGCCCTGAGCCCACCAGTGCTGAGACTATGTCCAGCTGGCAGTGCACAATCCAGCACTGTGACCTGTGACCACTGCTGCCCTGTGACCATGTGGAGGGCATCAGGATACCCCAGGAAAGGCTTATGATCCTCCAAGCTCCCAGTACAGTGTCTCGGTATCCCCAGAGAGTGTCCTTCACTGTGGCCATCTCCCAACAGACCATTATAAGCGCTGTGTTGTAGCACACACAAGGCAGGCACACAGAAGGGGTGTGGGGTATCACTCCCTGAGCGTACCTCTCCTGTCAGTGATGTAGCTCAAGTGCATGGACTGACCATGGCACTTCCTCAGGAAGACCTGGGAAAGGGGATGCTCAATGTGGTCCATGCTAGAAAGCTCCATCAGGCATCTGATCACATCACTGGTGGGTGGACTGGGCAGGAAACACCTAAATACTACAAGTCCTTCCCATCATCTCTTGGCTGCCCAAGGGCACAGTGCAGAGCTGTCATGACCTGCTCTGGTCCACAGACACTGCCACTAGGTGGAAGACATTTCCCCAGGGGAAGGTGAACCCTGGCACTGGCAGCCCAGCCATTGGTCAGGTCTGTGGGCACTGTGGGGCCTGGGCTCATCTCCTGGCTCCAGTGGTCAGTTGCCCTGCAATAGCAATGGCAGGGGCTGCTCTGGGGGTGGGCACGTCCCTGTGTGCTATGGGATGCAGTACCCAGGAAACAAAAGGGCCTGGCAGCATCCAGCACTCGTGACTGTGCCATGGAGGAATGAAGCTGGGGCAGGTGATCAGCTAGCATGACCCAGTGCCTCCTGGCTGGCACCTGGCCCTGCCTACCCTGAGGCCACAGCAGACCAGGCTGACGTGACTGGGGGATGGGGCATATGGCTATCCCACCCTTGCTGGCCCACGGACTGAGGTAGATCATCCATGTTTACTAAAATCTGTCATCACTTTGTCATATGAGATGGGTTGCTGCCAGGCAGCGGTTAGTCTGACAAGAACCGCTGTGTAGACTCGGCTGTGTGATGCCAGGGTCTGTCCTGCTCACACAGTGCCCTGAGTGTGTGCCAGCCCATGTGTGGCATGGCTGTGGCTAGCTCAACAAAGCACAGTACCAGGTAAACAGGTGCCAAGTTGTTGGCTTGGACTGGCTCAGGGCTCCTCTGCCAGCACAGAGCAACATGAACATGAACAGCAAGATGGGATCCTGAGCACCACTGCCTAAGAGCCAGAGGCACGGGAGCCACTAGAAGGTAATTTCCCAAAATCTTCCCACAACCCTGCCTTATCCCTTGGAACATGACCTTGGTGAGTGGGTGAGTGTGTGTGTGCCTGTGCTAGATGCTTGTGAAATGGCACTGAATGGGCTGTCATGGCTTTGCAGCCTGTTCCAGACTTCCCCCCAGGCAAAAACCATCCTAACAGAGAGCAGCAATACTTGAGCACCTCACTGGATTCTGCTCCTTGCCCACCCCCCTCCTTGACCCAGCATCTGTCTGGCTCAGACACTGGGTCCTTCCTCTGTCTTTGGGAGAAGCTCTGCCTGTGCCAGGGAGCGACCAAGCCTTTGCTGTGGGTTTGGCCAGGTATCCACAGAAACACAACACCTGCTGGAGGGCTCCAGAACAGGATGCCTGAGGCCGTTGGGTGCCCAGGGCAGCAGTCCCAGCCCCATGCCACAGGCAGAGCCGCAGGGAGTGATGTGCATCCCCAGGGTCAGTCCAGCCCTGCTTAGTTGTGTTTGCTTGGCATCAGGAGCTGGTGAACCTGCTGCTGTGAGCAAACAAACACCAGGCAGTGGAGAAAACACCCTGCATTGCTGGTGTGGGTGAAACCGGGCACCGGCAGGGCCCTGACAATGATTAAACTGGCCAACCCAGATTTCCCGGCAAGGCAGCGCTGGGCTGGGGCCCGGTGGTTCATATTATGCAAATCACCTGGATCTGGGAGCATGAACGTTTAGGGCTGGAATTCCCCTCGGGCTGCCAGATCGCGTTACCCGCCCCAGCTATAAAAGCTGAGCGCTGGGCTGGGCTGGGCCATTGGCACCAGCCTGCACTGGCCCATGAGCAGTGGCCAGCAGCTGGGCAACACACCGTCTCCCTCGCCACTCCCTGGATTAGCTGCGCCTCTTGGGATTGCCATCACAGAAGGTACCGAAGTGTCTTTGTCGATGTCCCCTTGCCCAGGATGTGGCTTATCTCTCCCCAGGCATCTTTGCTATCACTGGGGGACACGATTTGTCTTTTCTTGCTGCTCCTTGTTCTCCCATGGCAGTTCCAGTGCTTCCAGGGGGCCAATGAGATGGTGATCTGGGGGCACCTCCTCCAGCCCCTAGGTTTTGTCAAGCAAATAGCAAGCTTCTTCTGTGAGGGCCAGAGAGGAGGTCGCTCCCCTCCTGCTTTCAGAGTTACTGGGATCAGCTGCTCGTGTCTTGTGGCTGGTTGAAAGGACTTGAGCAGCCAGCACTGGCATCTCTGCAGTGGGCAGGGGCTGTGCCAGTCCCAACACCTGTGCCTGGAATTGGAGCTGTGCCCTGCAATGTCTGTCCAGCTGAGAGGCTGTTTGGCACTGTCCTTTCAGAGCAATCCACCTGCCGGCCCTCTGAGCTGGCTGCTGGTGGGACTGGTGCAGCTGCAGGGATGGGACTTTCACAACTGGGGTGATGCTGTGTCCCCAGTTTGCTCCTGCTCAATCCACCTCACTCTGGCCTCCAGGGCAGGCATGAGTCAGGGTGCTGGGCGGGTGTTTCTGCAGAAGTTACCTGAGAGCTGACATGGGTGGAGGAAGGAAAGGAGAGAGGGAGAACCTGGCCTCACCCTGCTCCTTGGAGTGCTGAGGTGCTGCAGGCTCAGATGACAAGGCCAGGACTCACTGTTGTCTCTTGGCACAGAACTTGATGGCGGGATCTTGTGAGATCAGCAACATCTTCTCTAACTACATCAGCGCCATGTATCAGCAGGATGAGGTGCAGCCACTGCCGGACATGCTGGGACACCTTGAGGATGACAACTTCTTGGGGTTGAGCCTCCCCACCAGCCAGCCCCTGGCACAGGGTACAGGTAGGACCTGGGGGGCAGTGGGGGCTGCATAGAGCAGCCAGCAGGCAAGGCAGTAGTGATGCAGTGCAGGTAGCTTGGAAGAGCACTGGAAGTTCCTGGTCTTACTGGGTCAGGTCAGCAGCTTCTACCCTGCCTCAGCTTCTCCAAGGGTGTCTTGGCAAAAAAGTTGCTGGAAGAGACCCTGAGGTGCAGCTGCTTGAAGCACATCACACACACATGGGGATGAGGGACTTTGTGCCCTCCTTCCCCAGCACACACCAAGGGATGGGAGAGCAGTTTGTATGACAGTCCTGGTGCTGGGAGTCCCACTCCACAGGTAGGGCCATAAAGGGATGGCCCTGGAAGAAGCATGGGGATCACACCAGCAGAGTAGGGCAGATCCCACCACGGACAGGACAAACGCACCGAGATCAGCATGGTGGGGCGGTATCAGGTTGTTGCCGTCTCATAGGACGGGAGCAGGGGCTAGTGACTTGGTAACAAGTACTAAGGGCCTGTTAATTGTATAACCCTCCAAGTATGGGTCCTTAGTACCCTGCATGATTGCCATGGGACTGGACTTGGTGTCCAACTGCAGCTGGAAATCCATGTGTGGCACACAGCACTGGCACAAACACCCTGCCCCTAAGCTCTGCTCTCTATTCCTCGCAGACAAGCCAGAGTGGTTCAGTGAGCTCCCATACTTCTGGACCAAGGTGCAGGTGCTCGAATGGATCAGCTACCATGTGGAAAAGAACAAGTATGATGCCAGCTCCATTGACTTCTCCTGCTGCAACATGGATGGGCATGCGCTCTGCCACTGTACCAGGGACCAGATGCGCCTCATCTTTGGACCCCTGGGGGATGAGCTCTATGACCGCCTGCATGAGATCAGTGAGTATCCCAATGTCCCCTTTGTCCCCTGGCCTGGAAGCTCAAATCATATGGCTGGGAGTGCCCAGGCAGCTCCAGACTCTGTGCAGAGGACTGCCTGGAGGAGGCTGCACTGGGGACATGGTGCATGGAGGGGAGCAGACCAGAATCCAGGGCTGGGCTCAGCTCCCAGGTTGTACCATTCCCCTCCACACTGAATGAGCATCACTAATCCACATCCCCATACCCTGCAGCCTCAGATGAGCTGAACTGGATCATTGACTTGCTAGAAAAAGAGGATATGACTTCCCAAAAGACCTTGCTGGACCCTAACCACCTAGGTAAGAGAGGGGACCTGGCTAAGCCTTTTCCCTAGGGACCACATGCTGGGCAGGCAGGGTTAAACAATTCTTCCCTTGTCTGCCCCTTGCAGAGCTGGGAAACCCCTCTGCCAAGGACTTCCTGGAGGGCATGAAGCCCACAAACCCTTTCCTGTCAGCAGACATCACCTTCTTGCCTGATGCCATGTCTCCAGGCAGCTCCGATGTCTCAGGTCAGTGTTTTGTGCTGTGAAAGGCTCCCTTTGCTTGCTCTGATGTAAGAGGTCAGTGGGTATCTGCCCTACTAACACGAGGCAGATTTGTGCCCAGCACAACTGCCATTAAGAGCCTTTGGCAAAGGATCAGGGTAGTATCCAGGGGGAAGCATCTCCAGATGCCAGTAGCTGGTGGTCTGAGTCCTGTCCCTTTGCTTCTCAGGGCCTGCGATGTCCCACAGCCCCAAATCCCAGGACTCCGGTGGAAGTGACCTTGACCTTGACCCCATGGAAGTAAAGCTCTTCCCGGAAGGTGAGTTATTTGCTTCTCACTGGAAACTGGGAGAGAACATCTTGCTCCTGGGCACTTCCCAGCAGCTGCAAAGCGCAACCCACCTGGCAATTATTTGAGCATGCATCCCCACACTGGGAAGGAGAAGGGTGGTGGTTTTCTCTGCCTCAGATATTCTGGGCGCTAAAAGCTGTGTCCAGTATAGACCTCAGCTGGTGATGATACTAGGAACACTGGGGATGCAAAGAAGCAGCAATATCTGGTGAACCAACAGCTCTAAGCATGGTGGCATGGATGAGAGTGGGAAGAGGATGGAGGGAATGGGGTGACCTTGCTCTCAGGGGGATGGTTTCCTCACACTAGGTGTAGCTCCTGATCTTTCCCCCTGCTCCTGAGGAGGCAGCTGTGGCCTAGCAGCTCTGCACAGTGTAATGTGTCCCCTTGTCCATGCACAGATAACTTCACAGTTAGCAAGAAAGGGGATGGAAAACACGGCAAGAGGAAACGAGGCCGGCCCCGAAAAATGAGCAAGGAGAGCAGAGACTGTCTGGAGAGTCGGAAGAGCAAGCACTGTACGTGAGTCCTCGAGCCCTGGAGTGGGGGCTCCCTCCACTGCTTGGCTTCATGATGAGGGGAGATGGGAGGAAGGGCCATATCTATCAGTTATGCTTCTTGGCAGGGGGTTTAGGGAGATCCAAAGCTCAGGGATCTGCAGGAACTTCCCTGGGGCTCTACAGCTGACTCTCCTCTTCCAGCCCCCAGAGGTACCCACCTGTGGGAGTTCATCCGGGACATCCTGATCCACCCGGAGCTAAACAAGGGGCTGATGAAGTGGGAGGATCGGCAAGAGGGGGTCTTCAAGTTCCTGCGCTCGGAAGCAGTAGCTCAGCTCTGGGGCCAGAAGAAGAAAAACAGCAGTATGACCTATGAAAAGCTGAGTCGAGCCATGCGGTGAGTGCCTTCGCCTGTCCTCATGGAGGATCTGCCCCACAGGGCTGGGCAAGACCCACTGGGCTCAGCCTTGCTTCCCCCGAGCAGCTCCCCAGTACACTGGGCTACATCCAGAGCTCTGATTTCCTCTTCCATCTCCTCCAGATATTACTACAAACGAGAAATCCTGGAGAGAGTCGATGGGCGACGGCTTGTGTACAAATTTGGGAAGAACTCCAGTGGCTGGAAGGAAGAGGAGGTGCTCAACAGGAGCAAGGAGCTGTAGGAGGCCTGGATGAGCCCCTCAGGGCCAGCCCTGAGCTGGGCTCCTTCGCAGGACACTTTGCCTGCAGCTCTATCTGGAAGCTGCTGCCCTGCGCAGCATGTGAAACTCCAACCCTCACGTGGGCACTGAGGCATTTAAAGCTGGTATTTTGGCCAGTAGGTTGTTCTAAACTGGTAACTCCCTCACTGGATTTGTACCTCCGACTAGAGTCGCAGTGACTTTGGCTGTTTCAAAGCCTGGATAAATGTGAAGGGGAAGAGCAGTCTGAGTGGCAGCTGGCACCAGAGGGAGAGTCAAGCAGGTCTCCTGCTGTCACCCACCTCTGCCTGGACAGAGGAACAGCACCGCTGTCTCACCTGTGATCTACAGACTTTGTCCTACCTATGGGGTCCTCCCCCATCGCTGCTTGCACCGTGCCAAAGGCTCCCAACATCTTGCTTGCTCCACACAGGATGGGTGAGACAACCCTGGGCAGCAGCTTCTCAGTGTGGCACCTGCTGAGAGAAAATGGGACCGTTGTGGAGATTCACCTGGCCATGGAGAGCAGACCAGGGACAGCAGAGGTGCTTGGCGTTTTCAGCCCAGGTGCCTTTATCTGGAGACAGCTACTTTTCCCTGAAAGTAGTTTCTAATTTATGTAAGACTGAAAAAAGCACAGAACGGACATGCAGATTTATTTTTTCATGAGTAAGAGGTCCCCTGTGAGAGTGTGCACTGCGGGGCACGCGCGTGTCTTGTGGCAGGTGGTGATGCTCAGCTGGACTGAAGCGATGTCACAGGAACACAGACTGGCTCTGTGTCACCCACAGGACTGGGGGTGCCAGCCTAGCCAGGCAGCCACCCTGCATGTGTGGTTTCCTCCTTTTCCAACGGGAACAGGAGAAGAATAAATTGGTTGGTTGGGTTTTTTGTACCTCTCTGTCATTTTGCTTGTTTTTCTCCATGACGTGGTGGGGATGTGCCTCGTGTTACCTGGCATCCTGGCACAGGCTCACAGGCTTTTCCTTAGGATGAGATGATGAGGTGGGCTGCTTGTCTTTTGGGATGGTGCAAGTGAGATCTGAAGGCCTTATCTCAAAACCAGCCATGCAGGAGCATATTACATTCGCTGCCAAACCTTGGTCCTCCTGAGGACCTCCCAGGTATTCGGCCCTGGCACTTGCCTTTGCAGGAGGGCTTTACCAAAGCACCACCTCCAAGGCAGAAACAAATTCCTGGACCTAGAGCCCAGTCAGCCATGGTCTGGTGCATGGGGGAGTCTCTCTCTGCTCCCTCCCCAGTCAGGCTCCCTCCCCAGCCTGGCTGGGAGTCACAGGCTGTGCCAGGACTCTGGCCCCTCTGGCAAGTGGTCTCTTCTGAGGCATGAAGGGACACAAAGGCACGCTAATGTGTTAAAGCCTTGTTTATCTGCCCATCTGGCTGTTTATGAGCCTTGGCCAGGACCAAGGCCTTGGCTTTAAGGAAATCTTTGGGAGGGGGCACTGCTAAAGCCTGGTAGAGCAGACAGCCCAAACATGGCATCTGACCCTTCATGCTCCATGGCAACACCAGCCTTCCCCTGGCAGCTGAGCCAGGAGGAGGCAGGGAGGGTGCCTCAGCGGTACTGGGAGGATCTTTTCAACCCACAAGGTATGTCTGTGGGACAGCAAGGAGTTCATGGGCTTGGAGGCCAAGCAGGATCTCAGGTATGTTCCTACCATGAGCTGGGCAAGCAGCAGTGGGTGTGCATTTCATGCACTCCATGGCAAGGCTTTTCTGAGTGTTGCTGGTGTAAGCCCAGGCCCTGCTTCACCAGGATGTGGATAACAAGAGACGGGTCCCAGGGCTGCTGCAAGTCTCCTGTTTCACTTTCAGACTCCCAGTGGCCATAGCTGTGGTCACCTTACTACTCTGCTAGAAGCCCCTGGGGTTGTGGGCAGCTGAAGAACTGCCTGGAGATGTTGCAGTGTCACCAATGACATGGCAGGAGGTAATTTTCCTTGGGCAGGAGGTGCCCATGAGCCAGGTCTCTCTTTTGTGTGAGTTCATTTGCTGTGCACATGAGGAGTGGCCTTGCTGGTCTAGCTGGGATGCCTGGTGTCCTGTGGCCATGCCATGCCATGCCATACTCATCCTGCATGAGAGGAAGTCTGCAGTCATGCAAAACCCTGGGGATGCCAAAATCACAAGGAAGACCTCCATCCCCCCACCTTCCTGTGCGCTGGGCTGAAACTGTACTGCTCCCAGATCCACGTGTTGAGATGAAGCCACCAAGGTTGTTCTGCAGCACAATAAGAGATCTGAGTCCCCTCGCTGGAAGTGTTCAAGGCCAGGTTGGATCTGGCTCTGGGCAATCCAGTCTAGTGGAGGGAGTCACTGCCATACCAGGGGGGGTGGGAAGTAGATGATCTTTGAGGTTCCTTCCAACGTAAACCATTCCCTGTGTGTGAATCAGGAGCCAGGACATGGTCTGGGCTGTAGCCAGAACTCCGTCATGTTCCTTGCATAACCTTCCTCAGGGAACAGGTTTCCCTGGCTGGCGTCTGCTGGCTCCAGCGAGTAGAGGGTGCTCCAAGCCCATCCCTGACCTCCTGGGGCTGCTGCAAGGAGCAGGTGGGACGGGGTGGCAGGAAAGACAATGCCTCAATGCTTGGGCTGCCATGTGTGTGAAGGGGCTGGGAAGGTGCATGGTGGCAATCAGCATGGCCGGGGAGGGGACACCAGGTCTCGCAGGAGCTGTCTGAGCTCCTGGCTGCCTTCCCTCCACGTTTGGGTTTGTGGGCAAGGCGTTTATTCTCCATCAATAGATAACCTCGTCAGGTTGGCAGGGAGAGGGGAGCACTTTGTCACGCAGGCTGCTGCCTTGCCAAGCGCACCTTGTTTGCTCAAGCAGTTTCATTTCTTCCCCGCTGCGGTTTGTGTTACCTAACTGTCTTGGGACAATGTTTAACCAGCTCTGGCAGCAGCAGGAAACCTGCCTCCCCTCCCGTGCCCCCAGTGTCCCCACTGCCATTGCCAAGCTGGGAGTCTTGGGGCAGAGGTGAGGGGTCTGCAGACATTTTGGCTCTGTGGACACCCTGTGCCAGGGAAGGGAAAGAGGCAAGGGCTGTGCAGGGGTACAGGTGCTGCAGTCTCCGGTGAAGTCTGCATGGGCCTGTGGAGAATAAAGCCAAGGAGGACTGGAGGAGGCTGAGCAGAGCCAAGTACACACGCACAAGTGCGCTCACCAATACGCACTCACAGGAACAGCTACAGTGGCTGCCAGCACAGGTTGAGCTCCTCCAGAAGAGCCTCCCAGCACAGAAAAGGACATTAGCTGTTTCTTCAGTCTCCCTGGAGGTTCCTAGGCTGTGGTAGGAATTGGAGAAAAAGAGGATTTTCCTGCAAAACTCTCTCCCCTCACAGACTTGCACTGGGGTTTACTGTGGGGTCTTTCCCACCAGGTGGTCCCAGGATGATCATGGAAATACCGTGGTTGACTCTGAAGTTTGAACATCAAAATGAGATTTCTGTCCACCAAGTCCTCCACTCCAAGGATACAGGGGCCATTGCTGTGGGAAGAGGAGGGCAGTTTGCTCTGGCCAGTTCTTGTCTGCGGGCTGCTGTGGCTGAAATATGTCAAACATGTGAGCACAAAAATGGGGTCAAGGGAGAGTTTTTGGCTGGTCAAGCCAGATGGTGTCCAATAGCCCACGTGCCACACCATGAGCTGCCCCCGAACACAACAGTATGACCTGATTTTCCAGCTGAGCCAGACTGGGGACATCCTGCAGTGTATCAGGGTGAAGGGGAATGTAGTGGGGACAACCTGTGGGACCAGAGGCCATCTCCCTGGGAATCCCTGCTCTCTCACTCACTCCCACTGCCTTTTCTTCAAGCTCTCTGTAGTCCCTGCTGAGTTTTCCCCCACAAGACTCAGGAATGGCTCTACATGGAGGAGGGTGAAGGATTCTGTGTAGACAGAACCAGGCCCCAGAGTATCAAGACTCTGCCAAGGAAATTTTTAGATAGAAAAAGTGTCGGGCTCTTCAGGCTGCCACACTACTTTGGGTGCTTTTGCAGCCGCAGGACAGACTAACTATCAGATGCCAAAAATATATCTGAAAAAGTGTATTTCTGCTGATGAACCCCTGAGGGGCTTGGGAGCAGATGAGGTTAGGACAGAGGGATGGCAAAACAGGGCAGCCACTGCCACAGGAGGGGCTGAGGACAGATACATGCTGAGCTGGGAACGAGGTGCACCTCAGGGACCAAGGGCATTGCATGGGAGGGTACATCACAGAACTGTAGAATCTCTTTGGTTGGAAGACACCTTTAAGATTATAATCTCCAATCATTAACCCAGCATTGCCAGGTCACCACTAGACCATGTCCCTAAGCAGCAGGTCTAAATGTTCTTTAAACTTCACCAGGAATGGGCACTTCATGAAGGGAGTGGATGGAGCTTTACAGGAGGTGCTGGGGGAAAGAAGGTGGATGATGCTGGGGACTGTGCTGGAAGAGATGGGTTTGTTACACACCTGCACTTCTGGAAGCTGAATTGTGTGAGGGGAAGGCTGTTGCTCAGGTGTGTTATGGAGGGCAGAGTTATTGCCCAGGTAACAGGTATCACACAAAAGCTGTGAAAGATAATGCTGCCAAGGGCTTGGAGGAGAGTGCTGCCACGGCAGGCACAAACCCAGCCCTGTTTCAGGGCTGGGCTGGCATGTCTGGGGCTGGGCAGACCCCCCAGGGCTGTGTCCCTTATCCCCGGGGTAACAGTGGTAACACAATGCTCCCCCCTGCCTTGTAGCTCAGTAGTTTCTTTGGTAATTGCTTCCAGCAGTAGCTGCCTTGGGTGCGTCTGGCTCATCCAGGAGAGCTACCCACTGGTGGGAACTCGTCTGTTAAAACCCTGGGTTGTTTGGATGTTAAACATGGAGCGTCTGTTCCCACTCTAGGAACAGGGAAGCTGCTGTGGTGGCTGCCTGGAACCAGGGAGAGCAGACAGACAGTGAGCGGGGCACACCAAGGAGCACCTCAGGAAATGGGCACCACCCTGGGCACCACTGCCTCTGTCTGCCTGTGTCCATCTCCCCTTGGGACCAACATTTCTTTCAAGCTTCTGTATCCCACCCCTCCCTCGCCTCCAGCCAGAGCTTCTAGGAGTCTATGCTAGGTCTACTCTCCTCCCTCGCATCCCATGACATCCGGGATGGGACTGGAGTGTTCAGGCTTTGCTCTGCCTGAGAAGGGATTGTGCCAGCCTCTTTTGTCCTGTGCCATGCTTGCTGCTTCTCTAGAACCAGGTTTCTGCATGTGGCCTGACTGTGCTGTACATGTGTGGCTTTTGCTGGCCACATTGGCTGGTCCCTGGTTCTCAGGAACATACCTGGGAGCCTGCTCCAAGCCCAGAGCTGCATCTCTGCACCCTTCCCAAGTCGCGTTCCCAACACAGATGCTTCTCTTCCTACAGAACATGCCAGACCCCAGTCAGGATAGATGTTCAACCCTTGGTCTCTGGCACCCTTACAAGGGTGGCACTGGTGGGTCTTCCTGAGTGGGTGTTGCCCGGCTTGCTCCAGTTCCCTTACTCCAATGCTGCCACCAAAAATCTGTGTCATTGTGAAACAAAAACAAATGTTCATCGCATTCTTGTTTCCTGGCCAACTCTAACCTTTGTTGTCCATCAAACACAGCAGGGAGCCTGGCACATCACCAGCTTGCCAGTGCAGTCACTGGGCAGAAAGCATGAGCTGGAAAGTGCAGAAATGAGAGAGCACAGACTGAAGATCCTGGCTGAGCTCATGGCACAAGTGGCAGATTGACAGATGCCAAAGGTGCTGCCCAGAGCAACCCAACTCTCAGCACTCATTTCACTGCCACGAGCCAATGCCTCCTTAGATGTCCCACCTTCTCACAGGCCATTACATACATCTAGCTCTTCTCCCTACTTCATGTTGAACAGACCACATGGAAACAAAGCCCTTGGTCAAACCTGAAAAGCCCTGTGTCTTGGAAAGGCTTCCTTCAGGCTCTAAGGATGGGGTCAGCTGCATCTGTAGGATATGGAGGACAAAGCTGTGTTAACTCCTGGGCTGCAGTTCCCACCTGATGTTTTCTTTTCCCCACCTTGTCCAGATTAATTTCCAGTAGCCTGGATCTCCTCTATTTGTTGCCCATTATCCCACATAACTGTAGCCACACGCTCATTTTCAGCTGAGAATCCAGGTAGTAGATTAAGGCCCACAAAACCGTTTTGGGTGCACTGGGGCTGCAGTTCAGCAAGGCACTGATGACTTGAGCCACTCTTTGAAAGCCACAGGTTTGAAAGGCAGCATGGCCAGGACACTTCTCCTGTGGTGACCTGCCTTGCTGCAGCATGGAGGTGTATGAGCAAGGCTGGCCCACCTCTCATCTCGCCTTCCTGAAGCATCTCGTGACAAAGCACTTGAACACGTGCAGTCAGAAAGGAAGGAAGAGGGGAACGATGTGGTGGAGAGAGAAAATGAGGAGCACTGGTGTCCAAAATGCCTGAGAGAGATGCAAGGCAATAGTGGGAAGACTGAAGTTCACTACCCTCCTGCCATGCTGTGTTCCTTGGTGTGTAAAGAAGCCAGATACATGGGGAACAGTTTGCTGATCATTTTATTGCATCCGTCAAGCCTGGATGGAGAGTGTAATCTCTTTCTCAGTAGTCCAAGAAGAGCTCTGGGTGGGTTCCTGGCCTCCAGAACCAGGTATGGCACAAGGAGTGCTGATGGCCAGTGGTGTTACAAAAGAACCTGAGAGGAACATGGAAATACCATCATGTCACCCTGCAGTGGTCCAAGGTGGTCAGGACAACCACAGCAGTGGACAGGAGCATCACAGCCCTCCTTTGTCTATTTCTGACAGGGCTCAAGGGCTGGATGAGCAGAGATGGAACACATGTCCAGTGATGCATCCAGCCTGCTGTATCATACTGTGTTGTTCCATACTATATGGGATGGTGTTTGCTGGAGTTCCCTGCCTTCTGGTCCCTGAACTTGATGGCTGGGCCAGTGGGGACATCCTCCTGCTTAACCTCTTCCAAAGCTTCTAGAAAAGCACAGCATCACTGAGCATAGCTCTGCTCCCTGGGCAGGGTGGCCTTTGTCACTGCAAGTGACCAAGTGATGTAGCCTGTCACTGGTCATGACATTTCCAGACACCTTCTGTGTCTGTGCCACAGTCAGAGGTGGCAGTGCCCTGCTGAACTGTGGGCACATCCATGGAGCATAAGACGTGCTCTTACATCTGCTGTGCTCTTCCAGAGCCCTAGGGCAAAGGTCTTCTCGGGGTAGGGGTGCAGACATTTCTCCATCTTCACAGGATAGGGTGAGCAAAGAAGATGAAAATCTTGGCTGAGATTACCTGAGGATCTAGTCGAGGTCATCTGAACACAAAGCCTTTGAAGATATCCCTTCACACAGATCTGGCCAGAGGGCCAATCCCCTCGACTAGGCTTTCTTCATTCAGGGTCAGCAAGGTCTTTGCTGTCTACAAACACATGGGCAGCAAGGTGAGGGGAGTCACCTGTCTGCTCTCTGGCCCTGGTGGCCACTGTGTCCAGGAACAAGACATTAGTCTCAGCTGGAGTGCACCCAGATGGCCCTGATGCTATCATCATGGAATAACGTGGAGGCAACTCCTCAGATCTTCAGGCTCTCTGGAGACCTGACGCTTTTCTAGGTTTTGCTTTCGGGACTACAGGTGAGCAAGTCCAGGCGTGAACCTGCTCTCAGGCAAAGGGTGGGACCTACAAGAGGATCTCATTGCTCCAGGCCTTTGTAAAATGAGCTGAGTTTCAGAGCATGCTTTGTGGGAGCCATCTCCACCACAGCTGTAACATAAAGCATGTTTGAGGGAACGAGCAGGCTGAACTGATAAGAAGCCCAGAGCCTGCTGAGCTTGGTGGGGTGTGGGGACCTCAGGGCAGATCCTGCAGGATGACACCACAAAGCACATTCACCAGCTGCACTGTCCAATGACATTGCATGCCCCAGGCACTGTACCCACCAGGACAATCTTTTGCACCCAGGACAGTGTTAGCAGCACTGAGCACTTAGTGGTACACAAGTAGCATCTGGTACAGTGGCCACAACACGACTAGGCCCCACCAGGTGATCTGCACAGGCTTCCAGACGTGGACAAGCCATTGCTGCTGGGTGCCCCAGTTTTCTTCCCTGTAAATTTCCAATGTACTCAGCTGAGCGCAGCAAGACCTGGCTTAGCCTGGGGCATTGCCCTGTCAGGAGACAGAGCAGGCAGCAGGTCCACCTGGATGGACAGAAAGTGTCTGAGCCCAAGTCAGCTACCCCATGGCCAGAACGGTCTGGGTAGGACCTATAGGGGCAGATGGACATTCATTTGCCTGGAACATGCAAGGGAAGCCCTTCACCTTCCCCACCCCAACAGGATGATGTGTCCCAAGAGCAGGACACCCTGCTCCAGCCATAGGACTGAGAGGGAAAGGATCCTAGGAGACACTTCAGGGGTTCTTTAAGCACAGCAGGAAAGGAGATGGGCACATGGAGGGGCTGAGTCTCTGTGGGCAGCAGTCCTTCTCCTTGGACACACTCCAGCTTTGAGGCTTTGCAGGACCTCTGATGCTGGGAGTCCTTCCCAAGCCATCCCATCAAGTGCCAAGGGTCACTCTGACTTTGAGCAGTTCCCCAGTCTTTGTGCCAAGACCCACCCCTCCTGCATCCTCCTTCCCAGAACTGATGGTGGCAGGTGTGGCAGGTGGCCAGCCCTACCTGTCTGACAAGTCCAACAAGAGTGGGGCCAGCTGGCACTTGCTGCCTGCCCCAGCCCACTGGGGCCTGGACAGGGATGGCCCAGCAGCAGTGGGCAGAAGGAGTGGTGCCCCTGGCCACCAGTGCCACCACCCTACAGGTACAGCAGAGGTCTGGCTGGCACAGGGGGAGATCAGAGGACAACACACTGCTGGGTGGGGATAAGCTGCAGCGTGGCATGTTACCCACTCACAGCTGGGCACATGGGGACACACGTGCACACGTGTGGTCAGAGATTGCTGGGGATGCAGGCAGACCATGGCGCACTGCTAAATGGTCACAAGCGTGCTGCCCACATGGTGGTGACACGCCGTGCTGGCACAGACGTGCCGTGGCTGCACGCACAGAGCACACGCACAGCTGCGAGAGCTGCGGGTGAGCAAACAGACACCATGACTCAGGCATTTCAGCAGTTGCACCCAGGGGTACTCGCACGCAGTGTGCACACAGGCCCAAACACAATTCCTCACCCGTGCACACAGCCTCCCACCTCCAGACAGGTTGCCCCCAGCACGGTGGCAGACCAAGTGCACTCTTGTCTCATTTCCACCACCTGCAGAAGCAGCCTGGAAGCCCCCTGGACCCTGACCCGAACTATTCATTCCTCAGCCTGTCTTCTTGCTCCCAGCGCCTGGCATTGGGAAGGTTTTGGGATTGGCAGAAACCCCTTTGGGGTGCTGATAGTTGTGTCCTGCCCTGCCTCAGCCCTGAGCCAGCTGGAAGAGGCAGACAAGGATACCTGAGGACACAGGGCAAGTGTTCCCAGTTTTGGGGCAGCAGAAATCCCCAACAATCTGGAATCAACCCCCAGACCCACCTGGTGCAGATGCAGGTATTGTGGCAAGAGGTGGCAATGCCAGGCCTGGCCAGCATACTGCCTTCTCTGGTACCTTCATCCAGGGTGTCCCCAGCATGACCATGAGGGGCCATTCAGGGGACGCTGGGCAGCATCCAATGGCAGTGTGATCTCACAGTGTTTATTTTCCCAGTTTCAGTCCCTGGGGACCTACTGGTGACCTGAGCTCAGAGATACAGAGAGATTTTCCCTGGGGTCAGAGACCTCCAGCATTTGCAGCATCTCGTCAGTCACCTGAAGGTCACAAACAGCCTCCAGGATCCAGTCAGGCCGCTACAGCCCCAGGCAATGAGCCCAGCATCCTGCCTAGCCACTTGCAAACAAGACCAACAGCTCAAGGTCTCCTCAAGGTCTCTCAAGGCTGCAGACACCTTGATCCCCTTGCAAACAGAGCAGAGGTGTGGGCTGTGCCTCTTTCCTCCAGGCAGAAGTAGGGTCCTGTATCCTCATGCTACATCTGCCTGTGAGACGATACCCAAAGCTCCCTTGGGCCCCTGCTTGACATGCCAAGATGGCATCTGTCCTGACCATGGTGTGCTGCTGAAGCTGTTTCTGGGTGCCCCCCAGACTGGGGCAAGGGTGCCATCCACCACTCAGACTGAGAGGGAGGTGAGTACCTCTCTGCCTCAAAAAGCTGATCATAATGGGTTGTTCACACACCAGACCAGTCGATGACCATTGATCTGTTTGCCCAGGCAAAGGCCCCAAGCTGTGTGGGGAGCAGGACAAGTGGGTCTCAGAAAGCCAGGATGAGGTGATGAGGCTCACTTGGACAAAAGCAGCACTGAGGTCAGCCACAAGGCAGATGTGCTGGCCAGGGTTCAAAACGAGTGCCTGCACCTGGGAGGTGGGGAGGAATGAGGACAGTGTGGCACAAAGTGACCTGGCACTGTGTAGACACTCAGGCTAAACTGCCGGTGGGGAGACCAGCTGCTCACCCTGGATTACAACAGCGCTTTGGGAATCTAGATGCAGAGCCTACAGCAGCCTCCAGTGTGTTGTCCCCCTGTACCAAATGGTGAGAGCAAATCCTCATTTCCATTAAGAGAAGGCTCCTTACACAGGCTGTGTCACAAAGCTTTGTGGGGAAGGGGCCTTTGGTTGCAGCCTCCACAACCCTGACTGTCCCACACTGCCCCTGGGGTGCTGATGAGCTCACTTCTCAGTGGTTACCCTGCTCACCGCATGCCAGCTGCTTTGTCATGAGGCAAGAGACGTGGAAACAGGTTATTCAAGGTCTGTGAAGCCCAATGGCAGGCACAGGTGAGCGTCGGAGATGAGGGCTCTGGGGGAGCGAGAGGCAGGACAGGCAGGCAGCCTGCAGCCCCCTTCTCTTCATGTGGAAGCTGCCCAGTGCCAGGCACTGAGGCATGGCCACGGTGCATGGATCAGGGAGCAGCAGGGTTTGCCTCAGCCTACAAGGCATGCCAGAGAGGCTGAACAGTCTGCAATTAGCATCAAGCCCAGTAAAGGTGAGTTGGGGACAGGATGGATGGCATTGGGTCAGATCAGGAGACCTGACCTGCATCAGACCAACAGAAACAGTTTGTGATGGGTTTTGAAGAATGAGAACCTCCCTCCATCGCCTGGGACAAAACCTCTTTCCCTGGCAGCCAGTGTGTCACTCATTCTCATTTTCCCAGCCTGAGAACCACCAGGTTAAATGTCCCCAGATGCCCCAGGACCCCCCTCCTGCTCTCCCCAGGTTCTACCTTGCCACCTTATCACCAAACTGGCAAACCTCTTTTGGTGGAGCACAGCAACCCTCCTGGTCTGCCATCTCAAAGGAGCTGGACTCCCTGGACACTGGTGACGTGGTGATGTTCTGTGGAAAGCTGCCTATCCTATTCCTCTCCAACAGCTGCTTTTCCCATTGGAACATGGCCACAGCCTTTGCAGACCTTACACCCCCCCATATGCATCATCTGGGAGACTGCAGTGCTGCCCCCTCTTCCCCCACCCCATCCACAACCCTCTGCCCACACAGACCCCTTGCTCCTCTCATGCTCTCCCCAGCCCTGCACACATGTGCTTCTTGTCCTTGCGCCCTCTCTCCTGTGTGCCAGTGAGTGCCAGCTCCCATGACCATCTAGTTCTTCTGCCCTTTTTGCTTTTGGTGTGAGACAGCATGGGTGGTGGGATCCAGCCCTATGCAGGGTAGCACAAAGTACATGTCTGCAGGTCTCAGCAAGCCTGCAACTTCTCTCTGAAAACGAAATCTAAGGGAAAGAGACGGAAGGAACAACCCAGGTACCACAGTGCACCCCAACCCTGCCTCATATCTCTCCTTGCTCTACTTCTTGGGCTGGTGGTTTGGGTGTTGAAAAGGGTCTTGGCTCCTGACCCAGACAGTCCCCTTGGAGCAGTCAGGACTGGAAATCTGGTACCATATGTGGTAGATTCAGCCTCAGCAAAGGCCTCCAGGAAACAGAGGATTGAGGATAGAAGATGCTCCAGAGGTGTCTGACCCCACACTGACCCAAGGCCAGCCCCATGGCTGCAGTACAGCCCTGCCACCAGCACACAGCCAGACACTGGCAAAGAACCAGTCTGATGATGGTGCCCTTGGCTCACTCCCAGCCAAGGACAAGGGCCATCAGGGACTTCTCCTATGGGGACTGAGGAACCCCATAGGTCCCCCTTCTTGCAGACAGGTCAAGCATTACCCTAAGACCACCTTGCTCCAGCCACTTGCCTGGGAAGTGATTGTAGCTCCTTCCTGCTCTGCTAGTTGTTGGAAATGTTCTCTTTCCCAAATAAAATATGGCCACACTGTTATGTGTTCATAGACCTTTGTCCATAGTCTGAAGAACTGTCCCTGACTCCTTTGTGCATGTGTGAGTCCATCAGGTATCGCTGCATCCAGACCCCAAGGTCTGGGAATGGGGGGCAGAACAGAGCCTGGGGGTACCTGCCCTGGCTAATGGCAGGGGGATAGCTCCAGGGCACCAGCCCAGTGAGGTGGGCATGCAGGCAGTGCAAAGGAGAGAGGTCTGGGAGAGCTGCAAATCTGAACTGCTCCGAGGGGCACAGAGTAGCACAGCTGAGCTGCACCATGCTGTATGAAGCCAGTGCCAGAGCGGGCCACTGGGTCCCTCCTTACCTCACCTGGTGAGCTGAGGGACCCACCTGCAGCCTCACACCACCACTGCTGGTCTGGTGTAACCCAAGTGCTATTTGTGTTGTGGGAGGTGTGCGTATCTGTGTGGATGGGTTTGTACGTGTGGGCAGGGCCCCTGAGCATGGAGCTGAGTGAGGACATCATGTCAGCCAGGGGTGTGGCACCGCCTAGACATTCATTTGGCAAACAGACACGAGGTCGTGAACTACATAAAGGGTAGATGTGGGTCCTGCCAGCACCCAGGCTAAGCCACGCCTCCCTCATTCAGGTCACCCTGGAAGAGCAGAGTGGCAGCAGGGCACAGCAGGTGGATGGCAGGACACAGCAAAAGCCTTTGCCCTGGGACAAAAAAAGCACCAACTCATGTGAAACTGAAACGTTTTGGGGCTGAGGATTCCCCCTTGCCAAGTGCCTGGCAGGTGTGTAACAGCTGGGACTGCGTTCCTGCTTGCCTCCCCCAGCAATGGGCACATAAACCTGGGGTTCATCACCTCTGGCTGGACTCCCAGTGGATTTGCAGGAAGCCAGGAGGATCTCGGCACCCATCCAGATCTCCAGGGCAGCTTTTAAACCTCAGCTTAGCCAAGAGTGGCCCCCAGCACCATTTGTTCCTTGATGCAGCAGCAAGAGCTAGAGGCTGAATGACTTGGCTAAGGTACTCCTGCCTCCCCTGGCTTTAGGGACACAGCTGTGCTCTGCCCTCACAGAAGTCCATGGCCACAGTGGCTGGGGACCCCACTCTGCTATTCTGCCTTCCCGTCCTAGCCATCCTGCAGCAGGGCACATGAGGACACAGCACTGGAAGACTCCAGGCCACCCCCAAGGACAGGAGCCACGTGTCAGGTTGGCCAGGCATGGTCCAAGTGTTCACCCCGCAGGGATGTGTGAGCCATGCCACAATCCCACTGCCCTAGGAGGTCTGTTAGGATGCAGAGGTGACTGTCTGGCTATGGCTCAGGGCTTCATAGGAACAGGCTGTGAAGACCTCCTCCCTTGTCTGCAGCGCAGCTCTGGGCTCTGGGCAGCAGCTTCCTTTCAGACCTGTTGCTCCTGAACCTGATTTGCCTACAAATCTTTGGCTCACAGAAATAAAAAGCAACACTAACACTGGCAGTGGACACCCCAAACCATTACATTTGAAAGCCCTCCTTTCCAACCCAGCCTGGAGCTGAGTGGTCTTGCTCTTGTGTTGTGTTTGTCTGCCCTCTGCTGTGGTACAAAGCCTGCACAACCCCTCCCCACCCAGGGGACAGCAGACCCAGAGCTCAGTAAGTGTGGCAGGGCTGCTGTTCCCTTTGATGCAGGACTGGATGAGATATCCATAACAGATGAGGAGAGGCAAAGAGCTGCAGGACCCTCTGAACTTGCCTCCTGTCTCCTCAGCAGCAGAGTGTTTGTACAGCACCCCAGCACAGGAGCTCTGCAGATTGCCTGATGCTGCTACAGGTGCCACTGAGTTTGCAGGCTTGTCCCCAGCCCTGCACCTTGCTGACTCACAGCCTGACCTTGGGTTTGCTGCTGTGTGTCCCTGTGTCATTGGGCTTTCCAAGGAACTGGCTTGGATCAGCTGCTGACTGCTTGACTGTGGAAATTCCCCACCTCCTCATCCCCAGCACTTGCTCTGCCTCAGCACCCACAGAGAATCACAGAATCATTAAGATTGGAAGAGATCTACAAGATCATCCAGTCCAACCAGAAACCCACCCCCACTCTGTCCACTAAACCCTGTTTCTGTGTGCCACCTCTACATGGTTTTTTAATACCTCCAGGGATGGTGACTTCACCCCTCCCTGTCAGCCTGTTGCAATCTCCGACCACTCTGTCGGCGAACACATTTTTCCTGATGTCAAATCCAAACACTCCCTGAGCAACTTGAGGCTGTTTCCTCTGGTTCTACCCCTGGTGACTTGGGAGGGGAGACCAGCCTCCACCTCTCTGCACCCTCCCTTCAGGTGGCTGTAAAGAGCCACCTTTTCTCCAGACTAAACACCAGCTCCCTCAGCCTCTCCTCATCAGACCTGTCCTTCAGGCCCTTCACCAGCCCCATTGCCCTTCTATGGACCTGCTCTAGCACCTCAATGTCCTTTTTATGTTGAGGTGCCCAAAAGTGAAAGCAATATGCAGGGTGAGGCCTCAGTGGGGCTGAGTACAGGGAGACAATCACTTCTCTGGAACATAGAAGGTTCCATATAAATATCAGAAGAAACTTCTTCACAGTGAGGGTGATGGAGCATTGGAACAGGCTGCCCAGGGTGGTTGTGGAGTCTCCTTCTTTGGAGACGTTTAAAACCCACCTGGATGTGTTCCTGTGCAACTTGGTCTAGGTAATCCTGCTCTGACAGGAGGATTGGACTAGATGATCTCTCAGAGCATTAGGGATTGGAAGGGACCTCGAAAGATCATCCAGTCCAATACCCCTGCCTCTGCAGGGTCATCTAGATCAAGTCTCACAGGAACATGCCCAGGCAGGTTTTAAATGTCTCCAGAGGAGGAGACTCCAGTCAGTTCTTACCAATCAACCACAACAAACAAGGATTAAACTGGCCCCACTCAATTCAGCGCAACTCTACATGGAGAGTTATCACCGAATCAGAAAGACATGATCTGAGCAGAGAGAAATCTCCTCTCGAGGTCATTTCCAATCCCTAATGATTCTATGATTCTTTAGTCCTGCTGGCCACACTACTTTTGATGCAGGCCAAGATGCCATTGGCTTTCTTGGCCACCTGGGCACAATCTGCTCTGCCTCAGCATCCAGGACCTGTTCTGCCTCAGAATCCAGGTATCCCCTGGGTTCAGCCTGTCTCTGGTGCCCTGCAGAGCAGCCCATGTCCTGCCTTCTCCAGAGCCCCAGGGATGAGCAAGCCCTGACAGTGCCTGAGCTGGAGCCTGGCTGCAAACACTGGCCTCTTTGTCAGGGCTGGGAGCAGGGGAGTGCCAGGCTCCTGGTATTTGTTTATTTATGGCAGTGAATGCTAACAGCTTGTTTGAAAGGAAAACCTGCCCCTGGGGCCCTGCAGGCAGCTCTTCCACCCCCATTCCAGGCCTCTGCCACTGCCAGATCCAGGTGCCCTGCACTGTGCTCCCCAGCTGCAGCTGGATGTGTGTCCTGGGGAGTGGGAAGGGCTTGGGGCATCTGGATCTCACCCAGACCCCAGCCCAGAGGTAGTGGTACCCTCTGCCCAAATATAGGCTGTTCTGGAAGAGTATGATCAAGGTGACAAAACCGAGTCCTGGGGGTCCACACAGTGCCAGGACCAGCCCTGACATGAGTCCATCCCACATCTGTTCTTGCATCGGGAGAGGGGGGCAGTGGGCAGGAAAGAACAGGAGCAGTTTGGAAAAGGTCAGCTTTGGGCTGTCCTGTGGCCAGACGTCTTGAGTGTCCATGTAAGGTCCAAACTACAGGTCTAGGCTTCCATGAGACTTTGCTGCCACCAGCTTGGCAGCAGCAGCAGCAAAGCTCTACATGGCATGAGTTTGGCTAGCCAAACCCACCCACCACCCCACCACCCCAGGAGCAGCTTGTTTGCTGTGGAGTCTGGCTACAAACTGGAGAGGTCAGGGGTGGGGATGCAGTTCAAGGGGAAAGCTGGTACAAGGGAACTCAATCCTTAAGTGTACCCTGAGGCTGTAGAGGGAAGCTGCTGAGATGTTCGTATTTATCCCAAATCAGCGAATGTCACCCAACTAACCACAACATCATCCTGGCTCCTGCCCTGGTTCCCCAATGCCTGGTCCACTTTCTTCCCTAGCAGTGGGGAACATACAGCAGTCCTGCCTCTTCTGCATCAAGGAGCATCATTCAGATCCTTATGGGAGCTCTTGTCAAAGTCACACCCAGATAGCCTTGCGAGGATCACAGCCACAGATAAGACCCTATGGGGAAGCTGGGAGCAGACCCGGCACTGCCTTCCTAGTGCCACGGGAAGCCTGAGGTGTTTCAGCAGTGCTGGCTCATTCTTCACTGACAGTGACCTGTGGATGGGAACGTGTTGCGTGGGGATACTCCAACTCTTCAGCTGTTTGATGTCCTGTGGGAGGATTTAAGGCTTACACTGATGAGCACAAGGGTCAGTCCTGCTGCATCTTGGCCAGTGGTCTCCCAGCAGCACATGCCAGGGCTCTTGTGTCTATCAAGGTTGGGATGGGTTCAGTGGGAGGAGGTAGGTGAGACTTAAGCTAGTCTCTGGGAGAGTCTGATCACCAGCAATGCTTTAGAACTGGGTCTAGCAAAGTAGAGGAGGGCTGTAGGAGCACCTCATTCTCCTGCAGCTGCTTCTCTGCAAACCAGCTGCTTCTCCTGCAGCTGCTTCTTCCAAATCAGCCTGGACTACCTCCAGCCTTGTTAGCACACACATTGGCTGGCCACAGGAGGGGATTCTCAGACAGCACCTTTAACAAGCACTATACAGTGAATCTCTTCCACATCCTGCAGCAACTCTTCTTATTCCAGCCACTCACCAGGTCTCTCCACCCGGGTGCCTCACAGCTCAAACTGGATCTGTATTTTTATTGCAAACCCTGCAACAGAGTAGAGGTGATAGTGGGGACGGAGCCAGAGCCGGCCCTCCCTGCCAGCTGCTTCTCTCTCCCCAGGCACTGTTTGCTCAGTGCCAGGTGCCAGGTGAAGGCAAACATGGCTGTGCCAGAAGGAGCAGAAACCAGAGCAAACAGGGTTTGGCACAGCCCTGCAATCTGCGCCTTGGTGAGTGGTGTTTGTGGATGATCCCAGGCACAGACAGAGCTAATGGGGACCCTGACAGCCCCTCACCTCTTAGCCTGCCAAGAGCACAGCACCCAGGAACTACTGCTAAAAGGTCCCTTGTCCCAGCAGCTGCATGGGCCAGCAGCATGAGGTCCGGCTGCTGCAGCTCCAGCAGTGTCTACTCCCAAACTGCATTCCAGTGTGTAGATTTAAGACTCTGCTATGTGAGCCAGGTAGACCAATGTCCCAGGTCTAGAGGGACTGGTGGCTCCTGATGACAGAGGGACAGTTCTGGTATGAGGTTGGTTGATGCTGTCATGGTAAATTTGCCGTGTCGTACACTGTGATGAGGAGCAGAACCTGGACTGGTCAGTTCTGCTGTGGGAGAGTGACCCTGTGCCTCAATGGCAATGTCCCCAAATCTCACATGGGGCAGCCTGCCTTTCTCTCTGAGCCCAAATCATATCCCATACTTGTGTCACTTCTGCAGCCATAGGTCTTTTCAGTGCAAGGGAGAAAAGGGACAAGCTGAAGCATCTTCCCAAGACTGCCTGGAGATGAGCCAGTTTAAACCAGGGATGGCAGTGGTGGGGTCTCATCTAAGACTGATGTGTTGGCCGAGTCCCATGTGTGAGCTCTCTAGGGCCATGTGTGGCAGGGCTGACTCCACTAAGACAGCAGAACTATGGAGACACAAGGTGCCAGTGTGACTCAAAAACGACTATTTGAGTCAAAGTGTCCATTTAACCCAAAAAGGGCCTTGCTGGGACCGTCAACACTGGGCTTCTCAGGAACATACAGTCCATGGTCAGATCTGTGCTAGCTCAGGATCCAGCTGACCCTTGGCTGTAGAAGCCTCTGAGTCAATATAAACCACTTCCTCCTCCTATAATTAGCACAGTAATTTGATGGGGAGCCGTGTTAATGTCTCATATGACGTCCCAGCCCAGAAATGGCCTTAATTTTCCTTCTGACACCTCTGAGAACACACCCTACTCATCACTGGTGTGCTGCAGTGGGTTTGCTGTCTGCTAGACCTGTGGGCAGGCAGGTGCCCAGCCATGCACTTTGGGAGCTATCCCCTCAAAGGGGATCCTGAAACATCATCTCACCCCTCCCTGGTCTCTTAGGTAGAGCTGGTGGATTCAGCATCACTGTTGTGCGAGGAGCCATGTTGGCACTGATGAAGGGGATGTGGAGCTGGGCAGCATGACCTGGTTACATGAGGGCATTGGCATTTCTAGGGTGATCTGATTTCCAGATCACCCTGCAGAGCAGACTGAGAAACAGAGTGTTCACAGGGTGATAGCTGCATGCATGAGGTGTGTCTGCCAGTAATGATGGTGGAGACTGAAGTCCAGGTGATAAGAGACTGGAGACAACACTCTGGGGAGATGCAATGAGAAGAGATTCCAGGGTCCTCGAGAGAGGGCAGAGCAGGTTCTCACTGGGACTGCCAGGATGTACCATGAGAGGCCACGTCCTCACTGGCCACTGGTCCAGCATGGTTCTGTCTTCCTCCATCTGTTCAGCCCTGACAAGGGTCAAGGGGACATCCTCAGGGGATGAGCTTGGAGCAGTGAAGGGTCCCCAGCCAGGGATGATGGAAGGCACTGCCAGGACTTGCGGCAGACAGAGGCAGGAGAATGCCTAAAGCTCCTCATACCCACCCTGCCATGCACAGTGGCCCTTTGTCCGTGCCCAGCGCAGCGAGGACAATATCCAAACCACTGATGCTGCTCCCAGAGCGGACGCCAAGCCCCACAGCCCCAGTGGCTGTCACAGCAAGAAGAATAATTAGGAGGAGGTGCCTTTTATTTTATTACAGGTGTCTCTGAAGGGCTGGCAGAGCCTGACCCTAAGGGGCCCTTTGATCTCAGCCTTTGAAACCCTATAGCTTTGCTGACAGAGCTGCTCTGTTTTCCAGGTCATCGGGATGATCATTTCCATCTGGGAACAATGAGCTCTTTATGCTGCTGTGGGTGCCGAACCCTCCCTGTGCTGAGTGGACGTGTGCACTGAGGATGTGCCACCATACAAGTCGAGTCCTTCTCCAGATGGGTGACACAACAAGGGACAGAAATGCCCACCCAGCTCAGCATCCTCATTGACCAGAGCAAGTGGTGGCCTTTTACTGCTGAGAGGCCAAATTCCTTGAATGCACATCCTGGGGAGAACATTTCCTGGCCAGAAGGTACCGCAAAACCTTCCTGCTGCCCTGGGGAAAACCCCTGCACATCCAGCATCTGGGATGGGCAAGCAGGCACACAGAGGGGTTGTGCCCGTGGAGGGATTCAGCACATGGTGGGGTTCTGCTCAAAGGAAGGTTCAAGCACCTGGGAAGTTCCTGTGCCTCCCAATTCATTGTACCGACCACCTTCTGTTGGAAACTGGCTGTATCAGGGCTCTTGGAGCAGGTTCCCAGGGCACAGCAGGGTGGGCACCACTACTGCGTGCTGCTGTCAGGGCAAAACAGCAGTTCCCCAAGCACTGTCCTGGGGCCCCTCCAGGCCTTGCTCACCAAGCCCCCTGTCAGTGCCAGGCAGCAGGGGAAAGACCTAAGCTTGTATTTTGAAAGACAACATGGACTTTGCTCTTAGGTGGCCCTGCTGCAGAGCCTGGTAGCTGGCCACCTGGGGACAAGGCCAAGAACAGAGAAGTACCCTGGGAGGCAGTGCCCCTCAACAATCTGTTTGCCCTTGTCCTCCTTCAGGATTTTGTCTGAAATGGAAAAAACAGCACCTGATTAAAAAAGCATCTTCTTGGTGTGCATGGTGTATGTCTCTACCCCTTTTCCAGCTCTTCTAGACTTCCACAGCCTGAGAATGTGCAGGGCCCCTTCATCTCTTCCTCTCCCCACTGTAGTCTGCCTGAGTCCATGGCCTGCCCTTTCCATGGGTCCCTCCTTGGAAGGGGAACTACTGGAGACCGTGTTTTCCTTTGCCAAAACAGCACGTTGTTCTTCAGCAGCTGGCACGGGGACCAGTCCTGCAAGTCCCCTTGGTGATGTCACTCAGTCTGAGCAAGGCAAGACTAGATGAGCTCTGAGGTCTGGTTTCTGGGCAATAAGGTGCTACTCAGGTCCTCTGGGGACACGCACTGGGTGTCTCGGTCCAGTCTAACTCCTTTGAGCTGTGCTTGAGGAATGCTTGTCATCCCTGTGATAGACCTGGTGGCTGTTCTTGGCTTGGGGAACAAAACAAGTTGTCCCTGGGGAATCCAGCAATTAGCTGCCATCTGCCATGTTCAACAGTCACACACCAAACCACCTCTCACCTGTACACCGTGGGATGGGGCATGACAAAGCCAGAGCGCAGATCCTGTGACAGCAGCTGCTGTGGAGCCCATGGTAGTGGCAACCACCATCTGATCAATGAATGGGGAACATGAACAGAGCCAGCAGTGTTCTTCTGTCTGGTTTCAGATGCATTTTTTGCCCTCTCCTTGTGTAGGACGTCACCTTCTGATTTTGCAAAGCAAATCCTGTCTGTGCAGGGGTGGTGGAGTGGGACCCCTGGCTCATTTGCCAGGTAAATTCCCCAAGGACCAGAGCACGAGCCAGAGCCAGCATCCAACCTCTCACTCTGGCCCCGTGAGGCTGTTGCCAGTGTAATGCAATGCACCCACATGGCAGCGTGTGTGGGGACCCACCTCCACACTCCCTCGATTCCCCAACACACTGGCCATCTCCAGACAAACCAGCCTGGTCAAAGGAGGTCTCTTCCCTGACCATCTCAGTGTGCTTGTGCCAGCACATACTTGGATGCAGAAACATTCACACTTTCCTACTCCCCAGGCCACAACACCCACCTAGCACTGGCCTCCCACAGGTGCTACTGACCTGATGCAGTCTCAGTACCCCAAGAATCCAAAGTGGGTGCATTACAGACACCAACCTGGGCTAGGAGCCAGGATCTTTGGTGATACTAAAACTGGCTGCCTCTGCTTCAACCCCTCTTGCATGTGATGTCATCTCTGGCAGCAGTCCCTGGGACAAAGAGGCTTACAGCTGCCCCAGAGAAACAGAAATCAGGGCTCACTGCAGGCTTTGCAGCAGCTGTTTGCTCACCTAGGTAGTGCTGAGATGGGCCAGGCTGGATCCCTGCAGATCTCCAGGACACCACGCTCCCTGCAGCACCTTCCACACACACACCTGCAGCCTGGCCAGATGTGCCCCTACCCTGTGTTCGGGCCACGGTGATTCTGGCAGCTGTCCTGTGCCCACAGCCGGTGCGTGCAGGTGTTTTACCAGGGGACTCTGGGGACAAATCCGCTGTATACTGACCATATACAGAGGCCTCTGCAACCCCAGACCAAGCTTCCAAGAGCTTTTTATCCCAAGGCTGTGGGGGTGGTCTGAACACCCTCAGCCCAGCCTTTCTGTGGCACAGTCCCTAGCGGAGCGCTAGGTCTACAGAGTGAGACAGAAACGTGACTGGGATTTTTTTGTGCCTGAGATCAGGGAAGCTTGTGCCCCCATGGTCCCAAGGCTCGAGCTGTATATTAAAAGTAGATGAGGTATGGAAGAGCATGAACACAGCATGAGCAGTGGCACCAGGACATGCATGGTGACTGTTAGAGGTGGTGGCACTGGTTGCACTCACAGCATGGCAGTGACAATTTGAAGCCCTGGCAAGTGGTGCTAAGCTGAATTGAACTGGGGGTGCAGCTCTGGAGCTCTTGGGGTGCTGAACCTTGGGGTCATGGCACAGGTGGCGAACAAGAAAAGCCAGACAGGGCTCTCAGAACACCTGGAGCAGAGCCAGAAGCGGCACATTTACTGTGCTTCCATCTTCCCAGATGTTATTGCTGTTCCAGTGTTGCCAGCTCCTGAATGAATGTAAGGAAACCTCAACTCAGGGTTGAGATGAGATGTAGATCTTGTGGCTGCTGAAGAAAGCTTGCTCCAGGGCATCTTCTATCACCAAGCACCCAGCCTGGAGCAGGTTTCCAAGCCAACAGGTGTCTTATTCAGTCCCAGACAACACAGTCCGTGCTCACCAAGGGTGCTCACAGTCACAGGGCAGCCCTGCACTGGGAAAAGTCATGGGTGAGAGTGCCTGGGTAATACCTACCAGTGTGTGTAGGGCATGGCTGCACACCACAGCTAGTGTGTAGCTTGGTAGCCAAAGGATGCCCATGGCAAGCAAACCAGTAAAGTGGATGGGGACATGGCTGTGGGCTCTACCTGCCTGAACAGAACCCCTCGCAGCCCCGGGAGCCATCCATCACCGCCACCTCTCCCAGGTTGCAGCTGTGCTTGGATCAGCTTTGGGGGCACAGGAGTGAGCCGGTGGCTCTCCCAGTCCCTCTACCCTAACATGCCCCAAGCCTCCCTATGCCCCCATCTGTTGAGGTGAGACCAGGGCTGAGCCCCACTGCTGCCTTCAAGGGCTGCTCACACCTTCCCCCATAAACCCGGCGCTGGCAGCTGTCACCACTCTGTGCTTGGATTACTGGCCCAGAGGTTGCATAACAGGCAGAGATGAGCCTGGCATGACCTTGGCACAGCTAGTTCTTGGAAAGTAAAGTGTAGAAATGGCCTTGGGGGTCTCCCACCACCAGTACTGGCTTGGTCCCCAGTGGTGAAGGCAAGATGGCACCAGCAGAGCACTGCTTCCAGGATGTCTCTTATCCCAGAGAGACAGAGCCACACTCCAGGCAGAGCAGGCACCATCCCTGCACTTCTATGCTCTGTGTCTTGCTTTGTGTCTTGCATTTGCTCTGTGCTTTGGCAAGCTGGCAGCTTTGTCTAGTTCTGGGTTCACATCCTCAGGGTACCTGGAAAGCTATCAGTTTTCTGCTGACCCTTTGCAGATTATCCCTGGTTCCAGAAGCCCCTTGGGGAGGCTTTGTCTCCAACATGAGAGCTGTGCATGACTTGCTCAGCCCTGCACAGGATCTGTCTGATGTTCCTGCCCTCTTGCAGGCTGCTGGTTAAACTGTCACCTGCCTCCTACACAGGAGACCTTCTACCACAGATGGGGAAAATGAGGCAGAGTAGAAGTTGTGACTCCCATCTTCAACAAGTGCTGTGGAGGAGTTAAGACCCTGAACCAGCAGAGGAGGTGAACCCTGCTGGGGCCACCCTGCAGAAGACAGGGCAAGCTAGAAAGGAGCAGCCTGGAGCAGGCGACCGAGCTGTGATGTGTGTGGGTGTGAGGCTCAGGCTTTGCCAAACCCAGCCTTTCGCAATATGTTTACCAGGACCTGGGCAGCCGGTGCCTTACAGGCAGCCCATCCTTCTCAGCCCTGAACCTGCTCGCCAGGCTCAGCCGGGCAGAGGAGGGGCCAAGTCCTCACACAGCCTCAGTGGCTCATGGCAGGAAACAGGGTGGCAAGGCTCCTGGCAGCATTGCTCCAGTGCTGCTTTTGGCATTCTGCCCCTGTCCAAGGGGAAAGTGATGCTCAGGACCATGCTCCCAGGGCAGCCAAAAACTGCCCAGTGCACTAAAACATGGTCCCAACCCTGGGGAAGGTGGTTGGCACGTTAGAACAGTCGTATCTACGTGATGTCACTCCAGGGAGAGAGAGAGGAATTCCCCTGCTTTCCTTACACCATTTTCTAACTTGTGTCACACCCTGACACCTTCTGCCAGAGACCAGGTTACACATCCCAGGTCGACAGGACACAGAGCCAGGGACAAGTTCCTTCTTACAGATGTTTTTAGAGAAAAATGTGCTGTTTTGAAAACCTTCCCTAGAGGAAAGCCAAGGACAACAGATCCAAAAGTTTTATTCCATTTCAGCTTCTTGGGGAGTCTGAGATGAGAAATGCTGGTCAGAAGCAGCAACACCATTTCTTTCCACAATGAACTGGGAAAAATGATGCAAGGTGGTGGCCTGCTTTCTCCCTGCTCTCTCCTGTAGGTGAGTTTAGCTTTGCTGTTGCAGCACTGCTGGGGGTGAGCACCCAAAAGCAAGGGTCACCAGTGACCCTGCAGCCCACTACAACTGGGAACACCTGTGCTACCATGGGCAGGAGCACCTGGCAGATGAGGTCCCTCAGAAAAGAGGCCTTGGAGCCATCAGTAGAGATCTCAGGTGCTTTCAGCAGCTCTGTTGTGAGCCCCACCACACTGGGCCAATGACATCACAGAGCAGTGCCACTGTCTGTTAATTCTGATCTTGCCTGACCAGTTAGGACCCTTTGTCATGCCGTCAAATAAGCAGTTTTCAGCAGTTAACCTCAAAATGCAGTTTCCAATTAACCAAGTTTGGTCCTTGACAAGGTTGGTTCCTTCAGAGCAAGTCACCTGTGGGGTCCTCTCCCACTGGCCTCTTTGCTGACTGGTTTCCGTCCCGTGATTCATGTCAGTTCCCAGTAACGTTGGCTGGGAAGGGACCTGTGTCATTGCACTGTCCCCAGGGTATTTGTTGATGGTTACCAACCTAAGTTGGGGCTGGCAGGAACTCACGTTACAGGTACCAGCTTGTGTCCCCAGTCTGGCAGGATGGCAGTAGGGGCATGGCAGGTGCTGCTGCTTGGAGACCCGGGTCCTGTGGCATTGCAGGACCATGGGGACAGGTAGTAAGTGAGGGTCATGGAACAGCATCACTCTCAGTACTTGCTCTGGCTGCCCAGGGAGGGCTCAGACACACTTGCTGCCCTCTGGACTCCTGCTTGTCCCTGCCAGAGCCCAAATTCACCCCCATCTCTGCAGCAGGAACATCAGAGAGGGCAGGGCCAGCAGAGGAAAGCGAAACATCTTCTCCCACCCCATGCCAGGAATATCTGCCCACAGGGTGTGTGCACCCATGCACACAGCAGGTCTTTTATCAGCTTATTCTCAGGTGTGGGTCCACAAATGTGTGAGCCAGGTCCACTGCCCTTCCTCCCCCAGTGCCAGCCTGTGGCAGCTCTTCCTCAGCTCAAGACAATTTGCAGCCCCCTTGATGCAGCAGGACATGCTGGGTTGCTGGCTCCTGCAAGCAGTAAAACTCCTGCCCCACCCCTGGAGTCAGAGAGCGCCCAGGAAAGTGGGGGCAGATCCTGGGGCCACCCATGCCTGTAAATCAGTAACGAAGCTGGCAGATCCTGTGCTGCTCCTGTTTTCCCGCTCCTGTGACTGTCCTGTCTGTGGCCTCTGCCCTCAGGTGATGGCAGGAGCAGTGACAATGTGACTTTTGCAAGCCCCACAGTGCCTTTGCCCTGCGGCATGGGGGGACAGGGATGAACAGGGCAAGAGATGGGCCAGGTGTCTTTCCTACGAGAGACTGTGCTTGCTCCCAGTGCTGAGTAGCAGACGGCCAGCAGGGCACACTGGGGCTGGGGACTCTGCAGTGAGTGCGTGGGGTAACTCCCCTACTCAGCGATGACCCCCCATGACCTTTCCACAGTGCCTAGCTAGACCCATGTTCTTGGAGGCTGCCCATAAAGTTCTTGGATGTTGTGGCCCCACTAACTTGCCCCCGGGATCTGGAAGGCCACACTGTGGCAGGAAGCAACCCAGGCTGGGCTGCGATGCACGCCCTGGGAAAACAGGGCATGGACTCTTCTCCCTGGTGGCCTGTGACAGGACTAGAAGAAATGAATGCAAAGCACCAGGGGAAGTTTAGGCCAGATATCAGGAAACATTTTTTCACTGAAAGGGTGATCAAACTCTGGAGTAGCCTGCCCAGGGCAGTGGTGGATTCCCCATCCCTGAAGGTATTTAAACGGCACACAGGGACATGGTTTAGTGGTGAGCTTGCAGTGCTGGGTTGACGGTTGAACTAGAAGATCTTTGAAGGTCTCGTCCAACCAAAGACTTTCTGTGATTCTGTCATTCTGTAACAAAAACCTCTGTAGAAAGGGACTCGTATTTCAGACCCAACTGTCTCCCACATTGCCTCTCTCCCAGTCCTACTCATCCCTAGTTTCACCCACACAAGGGGTCTTACCAGGTTCCCAGTGCGCAGCCCCAGCTGTGAGGGATGCTAGCAGACATGTGCATCTCATGGGTCTTTTTTCATGCTACAGCAAACAGGTGACAACGTATCCTTTATATCCTTTAGGAATTAATTCTTTTATAGAATCATAGAATCATTAGGGATTGGAAGGGACCATCTAGTCCAATCCCCCTGCCACAGCAGGATCACCTAGACCAAGTCATACAGTCACTCAGGTTTAGAAAGGACCACAGGATTATCCAGTTCCAACTCCCCTGCCATGAGCAGGGACACCCCACCCTAGATCAGGCTGGCCAGAGCCTCATCCAGCTCGTCCTTAAACACCTCCAAGGATGGGGCCTCCACCACCTTCCTGGGCAACCCATTCCAGGCTCTCACCACTCTCATGGTGAAGAATTTCCTCCTCTCATCCAGTCTAAATCTACCCATCTCCAGCTTTGCTCCATTCCCTGTAGTCCTGTCGCTACCTGACATCATAAATAGTCCCTCCCCAGCCTTTCTGTAGGCCCCCTTCAGACACTGGAAGGCCACATCTCATGGCAATATCTTTGGATGTTAAGCAAATAAGATACCGGGGGCAGAGTAAATGTGTAGTTTACCCAGAGGCATCCTAGCAGTGTTACACTAAGTGTTTTAAAAACCAAGTATGGGAGCCTCTTTGAAGTGAAGTGGGATCTTCGACAGAGCCGTGTTTGCGTCCCAACAAGATAAAGACCAGAGGGTGAAGAGCTGGGCAACCAAAGGTGAAGCCACTGTAAGGCAGGTCAAAACATTTTAGGGGAACACCTTGCTCAAAGCCCAGTGAGTAACTTTCAGAAGGGTTTTGTTAAGTACCCCTAAGATGGCTGCATGCCAAGGAGGCTGGAATCGACAAATGATGGAGTGCAACAGGAGCACTCATGGAAGATGAGCTGTAAAGAGAAGCTGTTGATGAGCTGTTGTTCCTTTCAGAGGCACCCAGGGGCTTTCCAGGCTGGAGTCTTCACAGTGAAGAGGTTAGGTGAGGTCCCTCCAGTGGGGATACTGGCAGAAGACAATTTCTGCCAGTTTACATTCTTGTAAACGTGTGAGTTTACAGGAATGAAGAGACAAGATGCCAGGATCTTCATCTGGAGCAATGCCTTCACACAGAAGCTTGGAGAACTCACTGGTGGTGCTGCAAACAGACTGCTAGTATGTGACAGGGAAGAGTCAGAGTGATGTAGGCAGTGAAATGGTCTCTAAAGACTGAGGTCATCTGCTGACTTTCATGGAGATTCTTTCTGGAGCCAGTTCTACTGATGGCATCAAAAGTTATAGAAAGCCCTTGTGGTGACAAATTACTGCCCATTGAGTCAGCCCAAAACCACAGCTTCTCAGGAAAGCCCCTGTGCTAGTATGATGAAGTAGGAAAGGACCTTTCTATTTTCCTGTGCTACACTAATCCACCCAGTGCCACAAAGGGAGATTCAACAGCAAGGAGGGGAGAAACGCAAGAGATGCCTCACACCCATTTCCCCTAACTTGCTCCGGTGCCTCTGCCTACCCATGAGCTTCATGACCTGCTCCAAGCTCTGCTGCACAGATGGAGCCACTCCCATCCACTGTTCTAAGGAGTCAGAGATATTGTTTAAAGGTCTCAGGACTGCAGCCAGGAATAGTTTTTCACCTGTAGTGTTTTGTTCTTAGGGTTTTTGTTTTCTTAGGCTGTGAGATGACAGAGTGCAGCAGGGAAGACACAGAACTGATGCTTAAAACCTGTCCTAGACCCTTGAGGGCCATTCCCAATAGACAGTGATCTCTGGGAAGGAAGCAGGGACATCCTCAACATCTTAAAGGTGTGACAACAGCTCCTGTGTCAGAGGCCCTCTAATGAAATGCAACCACAGGACAAGCCAAGGGAAGGGCCTGCCCTGTCCCCAGGAGCTGACCCACAGTAGATCCACCATTCCATGCACTTCTGGTCAAACACAGGGGACTGGGGCATCTCTAGTAGTACAATCTCCACTCCATGGACAGGGGCTGTCCAAGAGGTGGTGACAGGAGCTTTCTGTGGGGTCCATGTGGTCCCCTCTGAACCAAGGCTAGGAGCTGTGGTTCTGGGCATTGTCCCAGGCTGCAGTGCAGCAGACAGCAAGAAACTGTCCCATGAAAGCAAATGAGCTTCCAGGAGAGACCGGAGCAGTCAGTCAGAGTCAAGCTCACACCAACAAACCCTCAGGAGACAGACCCAAACAGCTAGTCTGTGGCTGTCTACTTCTGCTTCCGCACCTGAGGGAGTGGCAGCTCCATTCTGATTGTCCCTGGGAGTCATCTTTTTCTGCACCAGAACCAGTAACAAGTGGTGACTAATGGAAGATTACTGGGAGATCAGAATTTCCTGTTGCTGGAAAAAAACTCACATCAGAACAGGCGAAACTGAGAGGATGGGCCTGTGACACACCTGGAGCATGAGGGTGTCTGGGTCCTCCCCCAAACCCAACAGGGTTCTGGTAGGGCTCTGTGGCCCTGGACACATGAAGACATCTCCCTCAGACATCTGTGAGGTTCCTGAAGTGGAGATGAGAGGAAGGCTGAGGTTTGAGGCACCTCTGGAGGAGTTTGCCTTGCCTGCTCAGAGCAGGGTGAGCTATAGGGGACTGCCCAGGACCATGCCCAGATGATACCTCCACGACTTCTCTGGGTAGCTCCTACCTTCCATACTTTTCTCCATGATGGAGGACTCTGTGCCATGCAGCGCCATGAGCTGCCTCAGAACAGATAAGTTCCTGGCTGCTCTGGGAATGGGTTGTGGTTCCCTGTGCACCTCTGTGTTGGGTTGTCCTGTGTAGAAACAAGATGATTCAACGCAAGTAATAGGCTGCTGGGATGCCTCAGCAATGTCTCCATGTGGCAACATCCCTGCTACACTGTGACATGGTGAACAGTGCTCCCTCACCCACCACCATGCCTGGCTCTCCTGAGCCCAGGTGTGACTGTAGGTGAAAAGTTCTCATTGGCAGCAAAGAGCTGCTGGTTGTGCTGGCTTGGGCTGCTGACTCATGGTCCGGGCAAGGGTAGGTCCTCATCCTGCTTCTCAGGCTGTGAAACTGCAGAAATTCCTCCTGGCTCTGGTTTTGCAGAACATAATGAGGTAGTGAGCAAGGGGAACTGGTACCATATGGAAGAAAGATGTTTCAGGGATGGGAGGACTCTGCAGATGAGGGTCAGTGTCTGTGTCCAACCTCTGCTTTAGATCTTGAAACAGTTTTTGTGACTGATGGACCACGCTGTCCCCAGGTCAGGGAATTGGTTGTCGCTGGGGTCTGGACTGAAGACTGACAGAGATGGCACTGTCTCCAAGGAGATTATTCCTGGTTGCCAAGGAAACTGTCTGGGGTTTTTGTGTCCCCTCTGCCCCCCACTGTTACAAATGTGATAATCAAAAATGTCAGCTCCTAGATCTTGCTGGAGGGATGGGTCTGTCCCAGGGGGTGCTGCTGCCAGGGTAGGACCATGCCACATGCTCACGGGATGAGAAGTGTCCAGGGAACAGCAGGTATCACATTGGTAAATGGGATCTGTGAGAAGAAGAGGCTCAGGTCTGTGTCCCAGGCCAGGTGTGGGCACAGCTGTACCCTACCATGGTAGTGAGGGTAAAGTGGTGCAAGGGACTTGGGAGTCCTGGTGGACAACAAGATGACTATGAGCCAGCAATGTGCTCTTGTGGCCAAGAGGGCCAACAGCATCCTGGGGTGGATCAGAAGTGCGGTGGTTAGCAGATCAAGAGAGGTTCTTCTCCCCTTCTACTCTGCCCTGGTGAGACCACACCTGGAGTATTGTGTCCAGTTCTGGGCTCCTCAGTTCAAGAGGGATGTGGAGCTGCTGGAGAAAGTTCAGCGCAGGGCAACGAAGATGATAAAAGAGGTGGAACACCTCCCTTATGAGGAGAGGTTGAGGGAGCTGGGTCTCTTTAGCTTGGAGAAGAGACTGAGGGGTGACCTCATTAATGTCTACAAATATTTGAGGGGTGGGTGTCAGGAGGATGGAGCTGGGCTGCTCTCGGTGTCATGTAGTGATAGGATGAGGGGCAATGGTTGTAAGCTGGAACATAGGAGGTTCCACATCAACCTGAGAAGGAACTTCTTCACGGTGAGGGTGACGGAGCACTGGAACAGGCTGCCCAGGGGGGTTGTGTATCACTGGAGATATTCAAGACCCGACTGGATAGGTTCCTGTGTGACTTGGTTTAGGTGATCCTGCTGTTGCGGGCGGATTGGACTAGATGATCTTTCAAGGTCCCTTCCAATCCATAATGATTCTATGATTCTATGATTCTAAGGAGAGGCCCAAGGGAGGTGCAGACATCTCTGAGTCTGGCATGAAGCTGTGGGACTCTGGAATTGAAGCTGAGAGGATGGGCAAGGTCAAACTTTGAAGGGTTCCGGGGAAATGTCTGCCATGTCTTTCAGATCCTGAGAGCTGGTCTGTCTCAGGTGGGTAGAGAACCAGGAAGAAGAGAGTTACATCATGGTGAGTACCATGCCTGGCTGGAGAATGAGTGGTCTCCTGGGTCTCGTGGCTCACAAGGCATCAGGCTGCTGATTCCTCAGTGCTGCAGGTACCACTGTCCTATGGCTGACCTGGGGTAACAGTCTGAACTTGACACCCTTTCCTAAGCAGGAGTGATGCAGCACCATCAGCGTGGGTCAGACCCTGCCCCCTTTGGTGGGAAGGAGGTGCATTTTCTTGCCACAAGTTTCTCAAACACTTCCAGGCATGGTGACTCTGTCACCTCACTGGGCAGCCAGTTCCAATACCTGATCACTCTTTCAATGAAGAAATTTTGCCTAATGGCCAATCTAACCCTCTTCTGGAACAGCTTGAAGCTGTTTCCTTTTGTCCTATCGCCAATGACTTGGGAGAAGAAACTGAACCCCACCTCTCTACACCCTCCTTTCAGGTAGTTCAAAGAGCAGTAAGGTCTCCCGTCAACCTCCTTTTCTCCAGACTAAACACCACCAGCTCCCTCAGCATCTCCTCATAGGAGTTGTGCTCCAGACTCTTCACAAGCCTTGTTGCCCTTTTCTGGACCCCTCCAGAACTTCTATGTGCTTCTTATAGTGAGGGCCCCAGAACCAAATACAATATTCAAAGTGCAGCCTCACCAGTGCCGAGTACAGGGGGATGATCAACTCCCTGTTCTTGCTTTCCATAAACCCCTGCTGGCTGGGCCTGATCACCTAGTTGTCCTCTATGTGCCGTGGGATGGCACTCAAGATGACCTGCTCCATAAACTTCTCTGGTACCGAGGTCAGACTGACAAGCCCTGTAGCTCCCAGGATTATTGTTTCGGCCCTTCTTGTAGGTAGGCATTACATTTGCTAGTTTCCAGTCAACTGGGACCTCCCTGGTTAGCCAGGACTTTTGGTAAACAGCAGAGAATGGCTTGGCGAGCACTTCTGCCAATTCTTTAGTATCCTTGGGTGGATCCCATCTGGTCACACAGACTTATGGCACAGTAGGTGACTGATCATTTCCTCCTGGATTATGTGGGCTGCATTTTGCTCTCCGTCTCTGTCCTTCAGTTCAGGGGGCTGGACCCCCAGGGAACAACTAGCATTGCTGACAAAAACTGAGGCAAAACAAGTACTCAGCAGCTCAGGCTTTTCCTTGCCCTTGGTCATGAGGTTCCCTTCCACATCCAGTAGAGGGTGGAGAAACCCCTTAGCTCCTCTTTTACTGTTAATGTATTTATAGAAACACTTTTCATTGTCTTTAATGATGCTGGCCAGATTAAGTTCTAGTTGAGCTTTTGCCTTTCTGATTTTCTCCCTACATATCCTTGCAAGAACCTTGTGCTCTTCCTGAGTTGCCTACCCCTTCTTCCACAGCTGGCAGACTTTCCTTTTCTTCCGAAGCTCTCTGTTTGGCCAGGCTGACCTTCTACCGTGATGACTCATTTTACAGCACACAGGGACAGCTAGTTCCTGAGCCTTAAGGTTTCCCTCTAATGCGTGTCCAGTCTTCCTGGACCCCTTTGTCCTTGAGGACTGCCTCCCAAGGGATGCCGTTGACCAGTCTCCTAACCAAGTCAAAGTCTGCCCTCTGGAAGTTCAGGGAGGTAGTTCTTCTGACCTCCCTCTTTACTTCCCTCAGAACTGAAAACTCCATGATCTCGTGGTTGCTTTGCCTGAGACAGCCATGATACTTCACATCTCCCACTAATCCTTCTCTGGCCACAAACAGCAGGTCTAGAAGAGAGCCTTCCCTAGCTGGCTCAGTCACCAGTTGTGTTAGGAAGTTATCATCAACACACTCCAGGAACCTCTAGGACTCTTTCCTCTCTGCTGTGTTTTATTTCCAGCAGACATCCAGGAGGTTGAAATCCCCCATGAGAACAAGGGCAAGTGACTGCAAGACTTCACTCAGCTGCATGTAGAATGTTTTGTCTACCTCTCTACCCTAACTGGGAGGTCTATAGCAGACCCCCACCACAACAAACATTAGCCCTGTTGGCCCTCCTTCTGATTCTGAGCCATAGGCATTCAACTCTATCATTACAATTGAGTTCTAGACATTCATAGCAGTCCATAACATACAGGGTCACCCCGCTGCCTCTCCTTCCGTTCCTATCCCTCCTGAAGGGCTTGCAGCCCCTGACTGCAGCACTCCACTCATGTGAGGCATCCCACCACATTTCTGTGATAGCTGCTGTATCGTTGTTTCCCTGGTGCAGCATGGCTTCTAGCTCTTCCTGTTTACTGCCCACACTATGTGCACTGGTGTACATGTACTTCAGCTGGGCTTGTGATCCTGCCACCCTTTTAGGGGAAGAAGCTCTAATTCCTGCCTGGCCATTGTCAGCCCCTTCCATGTTCACTAATCTACCAATGAGCCCTGTTTTTGCTGCCATGTAGATTAGCATCCCCCACCACCACTGAGACAGCTGACTGAAAGACTGTACCAGTACACTCTCCCACAAGCACTGTCATGCCACACCCTGGCTCTAACCCTAACCCTTTGTACCACTGCCCCTGCAGAGTGGGGGTGTGTGTCCATAGAGAGGTGCAGATGTGGGCATGAGGTTTCATGAGTGTCACCCCACAGAGAAAGCGATCGCCCACAGACTCAGGTTGTCAGGTTGTTGCCCTTTCCCGGGTCACCCCATCCCAGCTGCATTCCTGTAAGCTGACTGAGCTTGCAGATATCACATATCCCTGCCCAGAAATCAGGGAGGGCAAGGCTCTTTCTCCTGGCACAGCAGAGTGGCAGAACTCTTCCACACAAGGTCAGAAATGTGTTTGGGAACTGGAGAAAGGGGTAGGGAGAAGAGTGGGCACTGTCATGGGCTTATGTTTGTAGCTACAGTAGATGGATTTTGCAGGGGTCCTTTCTCCTTCAGGAGGAAGTTGCCCCTTTGTGTCCAGGCACTGCCTTTTCCATTCCCAGCTCTTCAGTGTTTGTCTGCTACGGGGTTGCTGCCATATGGACCCTCTAAGTGTTAAGTCATTGTGCTGACCTGGGCTGACTGGGCAAGTGGCTATTGAGACCTGGTCCTCCTGCAGTGACTGGTCAGCATGATCAGATGTCCCAGACTCAGCATCCCTCCAAAACAAAATCCAAGTACCCAGCAGTTAATGCTCCTTACTCACTCTTCAGTCATGGAGTGGGAAAAGATCAATGGGTGTAGAAGAGTCCTTCCATCCTCTAGGCTAAGAACAAAAAATCTCAGCATCCTTGAATAAAGGAATGAAGAGAAGTGAGAAAATCGTGGTAGAGAAAAGGAATTTCAACAGCTAAAGAGCCATTTAACCAAACTCATAAAAAGACATGTCCCAAGTAATGCTTGGGTCAGGGACCAGAGGCATCTCAGCCAGTAGCAGAAGAAATTAGCTGAGTAGAAAAACCCCATAATGGTCCCCACATGAACAGAAATAGTTGGGACTGAAACTCTTCCTCGAAGCAAAAATTGTCTTCAGTGAACCTAATAACCAGGGCAGTAGCACAAATCAAACTAGGCTGGTGGAGACCGGAGCAGAAAGGCAGAAGAAGCAGTGACTTACTTCCGAGAACATAGCAAAGCCCAGTGCCAAACCTCAGTGACAGGGGATTTCTATCTCAAACAAGACTAACTCAGTCTCTCACACCACTTGAGTGTTTGTCTCAGCCGCACAGTCACCCCTGCCCCCCTGTGCCTGCACAGGAGGCACGACCGGGACTTCAGGCTGAGACACAGAGGACAGGGGTGCCAGGTCAGGTTCTCTCTGCATGGAATTCTCTCAACTGGCAATAACAGGCTACTTTTTGGGCAGGTTTTGGACAGGGTCAACTCTTATTATAGCATCTCCAAACCTGGATCACTTCAGGCAGAGCTGCTGCTTTTTGTCTGTTCATCCTTATCTTGGGTGAAGTGCCAAGTGCTGGGACAGGAGGAAGACGCGGGGTGCCTGCTGGCACCATCCTCCTGTTACAAGAGCTCAGTGTGAGCTCTGCACGTCTCACCATTTATTGATTTGCCAGCCTTCATTCCCACCACTGGTCACTGGTGCAGACCATTCACAGAACTCCTAGTGGTTTTCAGGATCTCTCCCTTCCCATCTGTGCTCAAGCCAATTTTATCATTTCAGTTACAGTCTACTCTATGACCCTGCCGTGACCCTTGCTTTGGGCTCACTGTTCAACCTGGGTTCCATCTGAGTAATCTCACGGTTTGATAAAGAAGCATTTGCGTTACTGCAAGGCTGAAGAAGGTCACTGCACAAGAAGCAGCATGTTTAAGAAGGCTAGATCTCATCTGAGGACTCTCGTTGAGTGCTCAGCAAATTAGAGAAAGTGTCTTCAAGTGAGATGTGATTTGACCTGGTGGGATTTTAAAGCCTTTTAAAGTTCTATTCTAGATTAAAAGCTATTTTGCAATATTACAAAATTACAGAATCACAGAATCACTCTCATTGGAAAAGACCCTTGGGATCATCAAGTCTAACCATCTACCCTACCTTACAAGTTCACCCCTAACCAGGGATGGTAACTCAACCACCTCCCTGGGAAAGCCAATTCCAGTGCCACTGCCCCAGCACTCAGTTGTGTCCCTCAGCACCACATCTGTGTGTCTGTGAAACCCATCCAGGGAAGATGATTCCACCACTGCCCTGTCTCTATGGCCTCCAGGACACTGCTGAATTAATTTGCTGCCAGATCTCATGTTTGGGATCATTCTTTGACGTTGGTCTCCCAGCACCATCTTTGTACACAGAGCTGATCCTCAATTAGGATGTCCCCAGCCACTGCCATTGCAGGATGTCAGTGTGTCCCAGGCACAGAATCTGTCATTTGTCCTTTTCATTTGTGAATGTCCAAAATACACCAGTCCTCCCATCTATCAGGTTTCCCCAGTGCCACAGTATGGTAGGAGCTGGAAAGGACCTCTGGAGAACATCTAGTCCAACCCTCCTGCCAAGCCTGGACAACATAGTCAGGTTCCTATTCTCCTGAATCTGCCTGAGTAGGTTCTCCTGGACCAGATCATGCAGGAACACATCCAGGAGGGTTTTAAATATCTCTAGGAAAGGAGACTCCACAACTTCTCACCAGTGTCCTTCCTTGCTTCTTTTAGCCAATGTCCTATTAAAATCTTCTACTTTCCTCATAGTGATATTTCTAAATCCAGCATATACACTGCAATCAGCTTTTGCGCTGTCCCAATGAAGACAGATGTGCCTCAGGTAAAAGGAAAGGATGTCCTCACAAGCAGCTTTTCCCCACAAGTCTCTGACTGGGCCCTGCTCTGGCAGGAGTGTCCTTACATTGCCTGGCACTATCACCTGCCTGGCAGCCAGCCCCTCCTCCAGTTAGTGCCTGGCACAGCATTACATCACGTATCTGCCCTGGTCGCTTATCTGCCAGTTTGAAGCCAGTGCCGGGACTGGGGAGCTGGCTCCAAATATTCCCACGTTTCATAGTGTTTCTATGCCCACAGTCATCAGCTCGGAGGAGCCCAGGCATGTGGGGCAGGAACAGTCTGGCTGTGCCCTGCTGCTCTGTTCAGTGCTGGATCTTTGCTTCTCTCTCCCCTCTAGAGACTCAGCACCCTGCAGAATGAGGGAGGCCAGGTCCTAAGGTGCTGGAAATCCTCCAGTACTTCGCCACATGATGCTGTGAAGTATCGTGCAAGCTCCCCACTTGCATCCCACTCTCCATTTCACCCCCTCTGCCCTTGCTGTCTGCTGGCAGCCCCATGTTACTCCTGTAGAATGACATCAGAGAAAATGCTTTATTTTCTAAGAGCCCCAGAAAGGAGGGGGGAGACCTGCCAGGCTCACCAGTATGGCCATGGTTATGACAAGACAGATTTGTAGGACTGAGTGACCATCTCTCCATGGTGTACTCCAGCTTTTCACATCTCCTGTGCTGGGGCAATGCTGGCCCAGGTGGGACAAAACACCAGTGCAGACCACGATGTAGAGTTTGGGGATGGAGATGTTGGGTTATTTAAGGAAAAGAAACAGCACCTCTGCTTTTAGGGCAATGACCAGAATCCCCATGAGATTCATGCCTGTGGCACGCTGCCCTTCAGCCTGGTCATGCCCTCTCAAGTGCATAGCAACTAGCAGGAGCCACCTGGTCTGTAAGTGCTCCCCAGCAACAGCAGGAGAATAAGCATGTCCTGGTTTTGCTTGCAGCATCCCACTGCTGAATTTGGTGCATCCTGTCTAGGAACTCCAGGTGTTGGTGCTGTGGACATGGGGACACCAGCTATGTGCTGCTTATAAGGATTATGGATTCACAACTTGCTCTGTTCCTGTAGATCTGACCCACTGGAGCAGGCAAGGAAGATTCTAGCAAGATGATCAGGCCCATGATCATGTTGTCAGGACAGAGATGGAGGGTTGAAGAGTCTGTCTCAGGCACAAGCCTCAGAGAGTCCCAAAGGGGCTATTTGGAGCTCAGTAGCTCCTCGCAGGAGACAATGTCCCAAGTCCTGGCAGATTTGTGAAACCTACTGGCCAAGCCGTCTGTTTTATCAGCTCCTCAGCAACTGCCCAAAGCTGTGAGTAGCAGAATTATATCCCCCACTTACAGTCACGAGTGTCTTCAGCCCAGCCTGCAATTACTGCTGCATCACCACCTTCTCAGTACTCATGAACCAGCTGGCTCACGTCACCGTCTTGCTGCCACACCTGGAAGATACCAGTGGGGTATGGATGTGTCACCTGGTGACTCAGTTGCCACTGGCTTCAGTGGAGGTTCAAGCTACTGACCTGAATCGAGGAGAGATCTTGCAAACTGCTGGCTGCTGCCTTACTGTTGAGAAGATCCACCTGTTTGTGGGCTGATGGCTGGTGGCCGTATGGATCAACGGTGAGCAACTCAGTGTGTGGGACTGAGTCACAAGAGTGGGCAAAACTGCACAGTGAGCCTGGGGTTTTCTCCATCACCGTGGAGAGGACAATCTGAACCTCTCACTGGCCAGCTGCCATGGCCATGACACCTCTGACCTGCAGGTGGCAAGGCATAGAGCGTGGGAGGGACAGTGCTTGTGGCCTCAGGGATCCTGTTGACACTTCTGTGCTCATGGCTAGCTTTGTTGATGCTGTGGGTGTTGTGGCAGAGCATCCGACACTGAGGGAGCCCATCTTACCCACCCATGGCTGTAACATGAGCATCCTGAAACAAGACACAGTGAGTTTGTAGGATAACAAGTTGGGCAGAGGTTTTCCCTTTGCATCCTTCATCATCCTCTAAGCATTGCAGGCACTACCACAGCCCTGAAAATAGGACTTCTAAGGAAAAGGCTTGCCATGGTCTGTAGACACCTTCAGTGTATGTAGTACTGGTCATGTGCACCTCTGGGACCTCAGTGATGTCCTGCCTACCCAGCTGTGAGGCCAGACTTGGACACAGCATCAGCACAATGCCAGCACCACAGTGCCCTGTGGTCCACAGTAGGCACAGGTACCGATCCTGCATGGCAAGGCACAGCCAGATGCCTGTCTTCTCCCACAGGCTCCTGCATTGAAGTAGCCTAACACGATCTCCCCCACTTCCTTTGCCACAGCAGTGAGAATATGACCAGCTTTACGGGACTCTTCTGGTTCTTTTGGTCCTGGTGTGGTCCTGCCTCCAGCAAAGGCTCCTCTGGCTCCAGAGAGGAAGTCCACCAGGAGGATGTGTCTGTCTGGCAGGGCATGGGCACAGGCCACACAGATGTGTGAACAAGCAGTGGGCACTGAGAGCTGTCCTGGGGACAGCCTTGTGCTGTGACCAGGACATCTCCAGGGTGGAGAATGTTTTGGGGGGGCTAAGTGATGATGGCCTAGGTGTGTCCCACACACAGCAGCGTGATGTATCGCCAGCCCTGCTAGGCCTTGGAGAAGGGAGGACAGATGCAGGGGGCTTGGGCACAGGGTCCCCAGCCCTCATTTGCATGTGTGCATCGTAGGGAATTTCCCTGTTTTTTTCATCCTCAAGCAGCTGAACTCTCTGCACAGTGACCTTCGTCCCCACCCTGGGTGGGGCACCCACGGCAGCTGCCAAGTGTCGCTGTGGTGTCCTGATTCCCCCCACCCCAGTGAGCTAGGAACCAGCTCCTCTGTGCGGAAGTGGATGACAGCACTGCCTGAATGGGGACAGCCACAGAGAGAGCAAAGGCGAGGGGCTCAACACTGTCCTTGGCACTCCAACTCACTGGTTTGATGCACAACAAGTGGGCAAAGCCCCCTGCCAGCCCCCCAGCACATCCCTGGGAAGGGAAGGGTACCCATCCTTGGGCATCAGTGGTGTCAGTGTCCAGGCAGCCCCCACTGCCAACCCTGCAGCCAGCCCCAGAGAAAGGGTCAAGCAGTGGTACCGGTTCTGTGGTGTCTGATGGCAGATGTTGGCACAGAAGGACATTACTGGGGTGCTCCTGCATTGTGGAAACTGTGGCCAAATGTTCACAGCCCAGCCAGGCTGCCTGGAGGACACATCCTCAGTGGGCGGGTCCTCTGGATGCACGAAGTTCCTGGCCCATCTATTCCCCACCCCTGCAAGGGCTGTGACATCGGACCACCCTGATGCCAGCCTGGAAGCCAAACAGCCCTTGGGGGAGGTGTCCATCATCCCGAGCAGCAGTCCTGAGCACAGACTGCCTGCTCACTGCACCCTGCTTGGGTTTTGCTCCTAACAGTGGCTGGGGCAGAGCATGGACACGGGCCAATGCTGTGCCCTGCTCAGGACTGCCAGGCATCCGCCTTCGTGCAGGCGGGTTATTTTCCACAGGTGTTTCTCCAGGTCACCCAATCTGCCTCTCCCTCTGCTGACACAAGTGGGGATGGCAGCCCAGGCACAGTCACCCAGCAAAGGCTCTCTGCCCTGTAATCATCCCCAGACCTTTCTCTTAGACATCAGGAGCCTCAGCTGCACCCCACAGCCAGCCAGATTTAACCTCCCTGGCTGCTGGTATTGGTTGAGCACAGTGAGGGACGTGAAGCTCCCTAAAGTGGCACAGGGAAGCATTGCATGGCTAGCCCATCACCCTGAAGCATGGTGGTTTTCACTGGTGCTCCAGCTGAGACCCCCAGGGGATGGTCCCAATGCATCTGTCATCCCCACCCAGGCTCTGCACAGCTCCAAAGACCCCAGCATGTAAGAGCCAGAGTGGGGGGACACAGCAGTAAAAGAGTGTGAAGTTTACCCCAAAGCAGGGAAACCAGAGGAGGTATCACTAGAGCTGGAGGGACTGAGCTGAGCCAAGTGGAGAACCCCAAAACAGGGTGGTAGACTTGAAGTCAGTTGATTTTCTACATTAAACTTATGAATGTTTTTTGCTCTGAGTTGCACGTTCACATTTGTGAGTCCTTATGCATTTACAGAGAACTTGGGGGAGAATCACCAGTGGGCTCTGACGAAGGAGCCAAGCACTTGGCCTCTCCAGATGACCTCTCAGTGCTTCCAGACCATTGCTTGTTTCATTACATGGTAAAACACTGCCTTGCCCTAAGCTGAACTTGCCCTGGGCTCTCAGTTCCTCCCCCTGAACACAGTGTGACTGCCTTCTTGCCAACAGAAATGAGCTGATAGCACTTCCCATGGTGGCCCATGTGAGGAAGCTCTGGGAATTCACCTCCTGCTGTGGCTCATGGAAAATTCCACCATCATTTTTGTTTTCTTGCTGCAAAATGGGGCTGAGCGTTTGTGTCATGACTACTGGGAAAGCCACTCACAGGAGGCTGGCAAGGCCATGGGGTGCAGGTTTGCTCTGGCAGTGTCAGCTGTAGCAAGGTAAGAGCAGTGTGGTTGAAGTGGAGAAGCTTTTAAAGAGCTCCAGGGAGGAGGTGAAGGAGCAGGGGAAGGGGACCTGCAGGGTGAAAGCCTTCCACGGCTGCTGCACACAGCCGCCTGGCACTGCTGTGTACTGAGAACAGCTGTTCAAACATTGCAGGCTGTTTCACCCCCAAACCCCCAACTTCTGGGCTGAACCACCATGTGTAGGGTCAAAGCCATCAAGACACTGATAGGAGCTCCAACCTCCACCACAAAGCACTGTGTGAGGTGTGCTCAGGCCAGTTAATTGCGAGATACAGGAGCCTGGGTGGGTACCGACTGGTCTCATCCCATAAAATGGGAGAACATGGAAATCACATGGAAGTGTCTTCACAAGGGGTCACAGTACTGGGATCTCCTGGCCAGTGCCCACCTCTCACAACCCTCAGAGCAGCAGCTGCCCCTGCACTGGCTTTGTACACCCCAGTCTGTCGTGTCCCCTCCCTGCCCTCTCCTCTGTTTCCTAGTTGCTGCAGTTCACTGCCAGTGCAGGGCAAACAGGCGTGTGCCAGCCCAGGCTGTGTGGTGGAACCACAAGGAAGCCAGGTTCCTCCCTGAAACACAAGGGAGCCAGATTCCAGATCAGTGAGGACCTGACCAAGTCTCCCTAGAGACAGGAAGCATGTGAGGTGCTGCAGGGTGAGAGGTACCTGTGGTGGGGGTTGGTGATGGATGTCTGGAGTATCTTGTCATGCCACGTCTGCAAGGCAGGCAGGACAGGTCCACTTGTGCTGTGCATTGTCACAGGCAGGCTGGCAGAAGCTCTGAGGAGCTCATCCAAGGTGAAGCCTCATGGGGCATTCTGACATTTATACTGATTTAAGAAAAAGGATGTTTTCATCAGTAGAAGAAAAATCAGGGTGAAACTGTCTGCACGTGCCCATTCTTCAGTCACACCAGGCTGTTTGTGGTTACAGGGCCTCTCACTCACAGGAAAACGCTGAGCTACGCCGGGCCACACTCACTGTTGGGGTCTGATGAGGGATGCACTTCTGCCAGCAGCAAGGGGTGAGATAGATGAAATGGATGATGCTGGCATCTCCCAGAGCCCTCGGAGTGGATGCTCTGTAACATGACAGTTCAGCAGAGCACAGACCTGCCAAGCTGGAGGTGAAGAGCAGCAGCAGCAGGGCTGTGCAGAGAGGAGCCAGGCTGATGGAGGTCATGGACAAAGAGCTTCAGTGCCAAGGTGCCAGGGCGCTGCTTGCTGTTGGGCAGTGGGTCAGCTCATCCCTACCTGCCTGCAAACTCAGGGCAGACTGTCACTGCTTCTCATCCCACACAGACAGTCCCGTTCCCTTCACATGACCAATACCCACCCTACTGACCATCTCAGTACAGGGCATTATGCTCGTTGGCACATCTGTCTTGCTGCTGCCCAGGCTTGCAAGACTCCTCAATCTCAGCCATTTCAATGTCTATGGTTTAGAGCAAAATGCATGGGGCAATACCCTTCTCCCCAGAAATCACAAGGCCAGTGAACTTCATACAAACTGGGACTGGACACACCTCACACCACTGGGCTCCTTGTGTGGGTGAAGCTGGAATATGAGTCGAAGGCCACCAGGCTTCCTGTGGGAAGGGCGTCAAAGGAACTCATCAGCTGGCGTGGGAGGCTCCAGCTGTCACAGGTACTGCCCACTCACACACTCTGGTGTCCCTGCTGTCGACTCCAGCCAAGAAGAGACTCTGCAGCAATGGGATCAGACACAGCACCTCCTTCACATCTCAAAATGCCCAGCATCCAGAGACCCATGGTGATGGTCACTATGAGTAGTTCAGCCAGTTGCTGTGTGATTTTCTAACTGCCTCTGGCTGCAGCAAAACTTCTTGCTCCAAATGAACACCTTCAAAAAGGCCTTGAACAGAGGAGATGTTTGGTGCAGCGCAGTGCCAGCTCAGAAATACACCTGACATATGCCACTTCTCCATGAGATGACTTTAAATGTTTTCCTGAAAAGGTGTCTGTGGGCACAGCGTGTGAGGATGCAGGTCTTAGGTGGAATGTGATTTTAATGTAGACTCATCCAAGATTTGGGGCAGATAATGAAAAAAGGAGATTTGAGAAGAAACCTCCCCTGGGTCACAGTGGAAAACTCAGACTCTCATAAAGTACCTCCAAGGAGACGCCATTTAATCACAGAAACACACTCATCTCCCAAGAAACAGTCTCAATCTGTCTGTGAATGTGGGCTGGAGAAGATAGATGTGCAGTTCCCAAACAGTCTCCAGGGCTGCTGTCAGGTTTCCTGTTTGGGGACAGGCAGGCACCCGCTCTGGCTGGGAATTCCTAGACAGAAACGGAATAAGGAGCACCTCAAAGAGGTTGCTTGGGCCATGATTCCCTGGGTGACAGAGACTGTCCGAGTACCACCACAGTGTCACTTTGCTCCTGTGAATTATATCTTGTTCTCAGGCAGCTCTGTGGCCCTCCTGGCCATTGTGCAGTGGCCATGACATTAAACTACAGATAGGTTTCTCTCCTTACAGGAAGACATTTGCCAGGCCAGGAGGGTGCTGGGAGCCAGCACACTGCCAGGAGCTGCATCCCTCTCAGCAGGGGAGGAGCATGCAGAATGCTTCCTCCTTTGAGCTGGTGTGAGCACTGAGGAAAGACCTTGTCGTCATGGGCCCTCCTGGTCCAGACCCTGCCTTGTCTCTGTTCCTCAGTCACCTCCATCACCAAGCAGAAAGGTTTTCCCCTGAACCTCACCACGGTGTGATGGCATCACTCTCTGAGCCTCATGTGGCCACTGATGCCCACTAATGCTCCTATCTGGCTTTTGCCGAGGGAACACTGGGGCTTCAGTTTGTGTTATCTGTCCTTCAGTTAACCAGACTTAGTTAAAATACCGGGAGTGCTTGTCTGGCCAAGCTGCCCGTGCCCAGCCTGGCATCCTCACACCTGGACCCAGCACTGTGCCCTTGGGGAAATGGACACAGTTCAGCCCTTGGCTCATGTAGGTGGGCCGAGGCTGGAGCTGTCATGATCCTTAGAGCTGGTCCTTGATCTTTCACAGTGTCCTTGCATCCAGAGCACCTAAAGCAAGGGGCAGCTCAGGGCAGTTCTGCACGATCCTCAAACTGTCCCTGAGCTCAGACTCAGCCATTCCTCCTCTGCAGCAGGCAGGCTTCATGAGCATCGGGTGCCAGTCTCTCTGCATCCAAGACACATCTCAGGCATTGCCACTGTCTGCTCCTGTAGAACCCATCAAGAGCTGAAATCATAGAATCATAGAATCATTAGGGATTGGAAGGGACCTCGAAAGATCATCTAGTCCAATCCCCCTGACACAGCAGGATCACCTAGACCAAGTCACACAGGAACACATCCAGGTCGGTTTTAAATGTCTCCAGTGAAGGAGACTCCACAACTCCCTGGGCAGCCTGTTCCAATGCTCCATCACCTTCACTGTGAAGAAGTTCCTTCTGATATTTATATGGAACCACCTCATCCTTTCCCCACTGTAAATCACCCAAGTGATGCTCAGACTTCATGGTATGTTTGAGAACCAAAGAGTAGCACCTGGCCACAGGAGAAGCAGCAAGAGAAAAGAGAGCAGCAGCCAGGCAGGGCCGCGAGCTCCTGCCCTGGGTAAAGTGCTGCTGATTTCTGTGGCCTTTGCTGCTGAGCACTGTCACACAGCCAGAGGAGTGGCTCCATTGCAGTTTGCACCTGGCTGAGCCAGGTGCACTCACCCTGGAGGGACACAGGAGTCCCCACCAGCCCAGCTGCAGTGACTAAGTACCAAAGACCAGTCAAGAACAATGTGGTTTTGAGCAGAACAGGAACATCTCACCATCAAAACCTTCATCAGCAAATGACTTCTGGAACTCAGTTTACCTGTTCTGATTCCATTGGCATCAGCAATCCTGCTCCCAATGACACAGCAAGAGGCCACATCCCCCTCAGTGCTCTGAGACAGAAGCCCAGAGATCCTTATGGCTCAGAGAAGAGCAGGCACCAAGCCAGACCAAGCTGTTGGTGGGGTCCCAGTCACAGGAAAGCTGTTGTTTGCTGGTTGCAATGGGGTGAACCCCAGCCCCTGCCCTGCCCCATGCAAGAGAAAGACAGACTCCTTGAGTTCTGGGGTAGCACCACTGCCTGCAGCCTGGCACACCCTGCCATGGGCCACTTAGGTGCCACAGGGCATATTCCCAGAGGGGACCCAGGCCCCTCTCACCCCAGTGATGGGAAAGAGGGGACAGTGCAAGGAGAGCTAACAGGTAAGGGAAGAGGATATGAAGTCAGTCAGGGGTGCCTGTGGTGAGAGGCAAATGTAAATGGGAAAAGATGGTGGGTGTGGGTGAGAGTTGGGTGTGCAGGGGCTGTGTCACACTGAGCCCAGTGACGGACCCTGGATTTCCTTAGTGCCACCTGCTCAGGGACAGAACAGTGAGACATCTGGAGTGGGAAGAGTTGAGCTCACAGCACCAAGATGTGAACATCCGAGGGATGTTTGGGGATTCTGGGTGGGGGTTGAGGGACATTGGGGGATGCTGGTGGGATGTTGGGGGTGCTGGGTGGATGTTGGGGATGCTGGGGGCTGTGAGCTGCTCGATCTAGGTGCTGGCGCATCTCCACAGAGCTTGGCAGCCTCCCGGGGTGGGTGACCAGTAGAGGGCCTGGCTCTGCCTCTCCGCAGCGCCGCTTTTTATCGTGTCCAGAGCTCTCCGAAGAGCCCAGAGCAGCGGCTGGAGCTGGACTGACCGGCTGCATCCCGGACGCCTCCCTCGCTGCCTGCAGCCCCGGGGTCCCTCTGCTCGGGGCTGCTCTGAATCCCAGCACACGCTTTCTACAGAGGGTGCAGAGGGGACCATGACTTCTCCACCAACACCTGTGCTTCTGCTGATGCTGCTGGTGTCAGAGGCTGTGGCAGCGCAAGGCAGGGATGGGCAACTCAGGGAGGGCAGCACCCACGATGGCCAGGTTGCAGCTGGAGGTAAGAGTTGGACAGCATTTTCCTGGGACAGCCCGGAGGCCCAGGTGACAAAGGAGAGACTGCGCCGGGGGACAGAGGAAGACTCCAAGACAGTGCAGCAGTATGTGCCAGGGGTGTGGGTAGAGTTCCCACGGCCGCTCAACTCTGCCAGCCTGCAGCCCACCAAGGCCCTGCTGCCATCCAGCGCAGACCCATCTGAGCAGCAGCAAGGGGTCCCCACGGTTGGGGACAGGGCAGAACCCCGAGCCAACCTCACCACCGTGCCTGACAAGCGGTTGCAAATCCACAACCCGTTGTATCCCGTGACGGAGAACTCCTACAGTGCCTACGCTGTGATGTTCCTGTCCCTCATTGTCTTTGCAGTGGGCATCATCGGCAATCTCTCAGTGATGTGCATTGTGTGGCACAACTACTACATGAAGAGTGCCTGGAACTCCATCTTGGCCAGCCTGGCTTTCTGGGACTTCCTCGTCCTCTTCTTCTGCCTGCCCGTGGTCATCTTCAATGAGATCACCAAGAAGAGGCTGCTGGGGGACGTGTCCTGTCGAATTGTCCCGTTCATGGAGGTAAGGGCTGCACAGAGTGCTGGAGGGCTCAAGGACTCGGCTTCTCTCTGTGATCTCCACAGTCCTGGCCTGGCATAAGGGCTGTGTCCCCCAAAAGACCCCTACTGTGGGTCACTTCAAGGAGCTGAGGGAGGGTCTCAGTATTGACCTTCCCCGTGCCTCTGCCCCAGGCCATTCCTCAGCCTCTACAGCCAGCACCGACGCTGCCAGGGCTGGGAAGAGCCCATGAAACCCTCCTTTGTCCAGTCAGCACGGGGACTTTCCTGTCTGTGGGGTCTTTCCATCTGTCTGTCCCTGTCCCAGCCCGACACCACCCACCCTAACGGTTCAGTCCCACAGCGTGCTGGTCCAGCGCTGGCCATGGTGGGCTGCTAGGGATGGCCCCAGGGCAGTGGCCTGCAGGTGAGGCAACACTGCACTGGGGTGGGAGAACACAGGAGTTGTGTCTGGGGTCCTGAAATCTTTGCTTGTCCTGAAGCCTCACACATGACGTGTTGGCCTTGTGTGGGGTGAGCTGGGGGCCCTCCGAGAATGCACAGGGTCTGTGGAGAACAAAACTGTCCCAGATGTCAGGATTTAGCATGGTCCTACTCTCATGCTGAAAACAAACCCCCACTGTGGGGCAGCTCCCATCTGCAGGGATGTCTGAGCCCCATCCTGCCTGGGCATCCTGTCTGGGCTCCTAAAACCCCATTTACTGAAGAGTGCAAGCTCTGAACTGGACCTGTTCAGAGACGGTGTCAGATCCCTGGGCGCTCTCTCGGTCTTGATCAGGCCAGACAGGATTCACAACCTCACGTCTCACTGAGTGCCTGCATGCACTCAGTGCCCCCACACAAAGTACAAACCCAGCTGTCAGCTGGGGCCATGGCCTGTGCTGGAGGGTCCAAGGGCTGCTGCCCACGCTCCCCTCAGACCTCTCCATCCAGGCTGTGTGGGAGCACTGACACCCTTTGGCACTTGCTCTCCCAGGACCGTCACTGGGCTGAGGTGGGATCCAGTCCCTGCCATCACTGGACTTGCCCATGCCCATCACCAGAACTCAACCCAGTTCAGAGGAACAATAGCTGGAGGGCAGAGAGCAGCCTCAGCACTTAGACAGGGGAAGCCCATGGCTGAGGGTTGCTTGCTCAGGACAGGCAAAGAAGCGGCTCAGAGATACAGACATGTTCCACCACCATCCCCTCCCTGATACCACCCTCCCTGATCTAGTTTATGCTGGAGAATGGTACCCACAGGGCTCTCAGGCAGAAACCTGGCTGTGAGCCGCCTTCTGGGTGACTGGAGCATCGTCTCCTGCTTCACCTAATGGCAGCTGCAAGTGGAGTGGCTCCAGCATAGCCTGGAGGAGGAGATGTGGGTCTGGGCAGGCTGTTTGCCAGAGGAGATGCGCAGCATCTACCACCCTGTGCCATCTCCCCTGCTCAGCCAGCAGGAGTTGCTCATCTCTGAAAGTCTCCCAGCCCCATCCCTATCCCCTACCTCAGGTCCCTGACATTGCAGCCAGGTAGAAGGAGGACTCAGAGAAGTGCAGAGAATAGGGCCCATGTTTGCCCAGTCAGGCTCAGGGTCCTAGGTAAGGTTGGGAAGGAAAGGGCGATGTCCCCAAAGCAGACCCCTTGATGCGGAAGAACTGCAATGGCCTGTCTCTGAGTTGCTCACGGGCTTTCTGGCCATGTCCATGCAGGAGATCCTTGGGGATGCACTTCATATACAGAGCAGCACCAAGGTGCTCCTGGGACAGCTCAGTCCTCAGAGGTGGCAGGAGGGATGATGGCACTTTGGGGTTGCTGATAGATGGGCATGGCACAGCCACAGAGAAGCTGTGGTCCACCAGGAGGATACTCCTGATCTGTCACCTCAGTTGCAGTCCTGCCCTCCTGCCTCCGTGACCCAAATAAAAGGCAGAACAGGGCTTCAGGGCTTCTCTGTCCACCTGGAGCCCCCTCCACCCCAGCATGGCCAGATCCCCAGCCAGGAATCAGGAGAGCAGAATCACTCTGTGTTCCAGCAGAGAGCCTGGGCTTTCTGCGTGAGACTGTGCACAAGTTTCAGACTACTGGAGGAACTTTAAGCAGCAAATCTTCTGTCCTTCAAAGCTACTCAGATGCCCAGGGCAGGGGCACAAAGCCAAGTTTTGGAGGCAGAGGTGGCCACATGTGCTCCTGGAGACAGGTGGGGTGCAGGGATGTGCTTGGGGTCACCAGTTGCACCAGATGCATCCCCGACAGGGTACTGGGGACCAGGACAGACACAAGAGCTTGTGGGAGGGTGTAAGGGAGAGGAGAGGCAGAAGCAGAGAAGTGCCTGAAGGTCTGCAGGTGCCAGCCAGGAGATGGGTGCTGGATGCTTGGGATACTCTGGCCATCGGGCAGAGGAGCTTCGCCATGGGTAGTGTTGTTGGGCGGTGGGGCTGGATGCAGAACGGTGATGCAGGGCTGGTGCTCTGGTGTGTCTGGGGCTGCTGCTATGTGAAATGGAACAAGGATGCTGGGTGCTTGGCAAATGTGCTGGTCATGAGTTGCTGGAGGTGCCAGCCCAGGACCACTGGAAAGGGCTGGGGGGTGGGAGCAGGCAATGCCAGGCCTGGTGTGGGCTGCTCAGGCATCATGCAGAACTCTGCAAGGTTTCCTTAGTGCTGGAAAGGTTCTTCAGCACAGGATGATGTTTGATGTCAGGAACAGCCACAGGGCTGGGGGGCAGCAGCATGTGACTCCACCATGTTCCTGGCCAAGGACTGTGGGACTTGGCTCCAAGCAGAACTGCAGCTCTCGGGCTGGAATTGTGAATGCTGATTGTGACCCTCAGTGCCTTGCCAGCCCTCCCAGTGCCACCACGATTCCTCTGCTTCCTTTGGTCTCTTCCCTTTGGCAAACGGGACGTTTTTCCTGCCATTCTCAATGCAGCGGAAATTGCCCCAAGCTGGTTTGTGACAACGGTGCCTTCAATGGTTTGGCCCATCCGGGAAGCAGGCAGCAGTTGGCAGAGCAGGAACAAACCAGCCTGGAGCAGTTGGGGAAGCTTTGAGGACCCTGGGAAGGTGCTGGTAGGTGTGATGGTCCCTGCTTTTCTTCTGCAAGAGCCATCCAGAATAGAGAAAGAGCCTGAGGCACAACCCTCCTATTCCCACCCTGGCTGAGGGGGGACAGAATCATCCAGAAAAGTCTCTCCCTTCTGCAGAAATGGGAGCTGGGCAGGGACAAACAGGTCAAGGGACATTTTTATCCACTGCCCCTTCAGGAGTCACAGAAAAGTAGTTCTAACCCTGGGATGCAGCCACAGGCTTTGACCTCTCTACAACCAGCCTTGGGCTGTGGTCTCAGGGTAGCCGGGGATTTGCACCAGCCTAGTAAAGCCCAACCCCCCATTATGTCCTTGCAACAAGGCCCACCTCTTCTGCCTCCCTTCTCACCAGGTATCATCACTGGGAGTCACCACCTTCAGCCTCTGCGCCTTGGGCATCGACCGGTTCCACGCAGCCACCAGCCCCCAGGCCAGTGCGCGGCCCATTGAGCAGTGCCAGTCCATCATTGCCAAGCTGGCCGTCATCTGGGTGGGCTCCATGACACTGTCGGTGCCAGAGATCCTGCTGTGGCAGCTGGTGCAGGACACATCATCTGTGTCCAGCATGGTGGCAGAGTACTGCACCATGAAGCCCTCGTCCAACCTGCCAGAGTCTGTCTACTCTCTGGTGCTCACCTACCAAAACGCTCGCATGTGGTGGTACTTTGGATGCTACTTTTGCTTGCCCATCCTCTTCACCGTGAGCTGCCAGCTGGTGACCCGGAGGATCAGCAGCACCGAGAAGAAGACTGAGTGCCGAGGGAATAAGCACAGCCAGTGTGAGAGTCACTTGAACTGCACCATCATTGGGCTGACCATCATCTATGGACTCTGCACCACTCCTGAGAATGTCTGCAACATCGTGGTGGCCTACATGTCCCCTGACATGTCCAAGCAGACCTTGGACCTGCTCAACCTCATCAACCAGTTCTTCCTATTCTTCAAGTGCTCAGTAACACCTGTCCTGCTCCTGTGCCTCTGCAGACCCCTGGGCCAGGCCTTCATGGACTGCTGCTGCTGCTGCTGTGAGGGCTGTGGACCCGACACCACCTCCAGCGAGGGCAGTGCTGACAGCAAGCTCAAAACTGAGATGTCCTCCTCCATCTTCTTCGACAAGCCCCGGGAGTCCCCACCACCCCTCCTGGCCCTCGGCACGCCTTGCTAAGTGCCACTGTGGAGCTGTAGAGAATATTCCACCACCTCCTCCCAAGATCAAACGTTTTGCCATTAGTGCCCATCAGGATGTGGAGCAAGCAGAAGCTCAGGGAGCTGCACCATGGGCTCCAAACTCCATGTTGGGCAAGCGGGGCTTGAAACCCCCATCCCCCATGGTTACATTGGCACCTTCTTGCCTCTGCCCAAAGGCCAGCGAGGACATCAGCACCATCCCACCCAGGCTACCTGGCCAGGCTCAGAAGGTTGCTGTTCAGGAGATGGAGTTGTGCCAGAAAGGTCCCATCTGAATCTCTGGAGGGTTTCTGTGCTGGCTTGCAGAGGACACAGCAAACAAGAACTGCCCTCGTCCTGTCCTGTCCCCTCCTGCCAGTCTCTTCCACGTAGAAGGTCCCGGTGACTGTATCCCACCGGATCCATGTGGGGCCCTGTAAGAGCTCAATAAACCAGTAACCTAGAGCACCAGTAACCTAGAGCACTTTGCACATCCAGCAGTGCCAGGCAGAGCCCAGACACCTGGGGAGCAGATGGCTCTTCTCTAAAATCTGGGGAGGCTCTGGGGCGGGTATGGGCAGCCGGGGGGTGGGCACAACAGGCAGCACCTAAGAGAGAAGGGGAAATAGCCCCACCTCTCTGGCCCACCAGGGGTGCCGAGCTGGCCCCTGTGAGAGTTCCTCCAAAGCATCAAGCTTGGAGCGGTTTCTAGGACTCAAATTAGTTCCAGTGAGGCTCAGCCAGGCCAGCACTGGGCTGAGGAACTCCAGCCCCCCAGGCAGACGGTACCTTAGCTGCACTGTGCTGCCATGTGGGACCCTCACCCCAGCAACCTTTGGGGAGGCAACACAGTGGCCACAGCTCACCCCAACAGCCCTGCACAGGGCTCCTGGCCCCAGCCATTGCCTTCTACAGGGATGAAACTGCTCCAGAATGATGGCATCAAGGCATGGGGGCTTACAAGCCCCATGTACCTCCTGCCCAAGGCTCCTGCACCCAGGGGGTAGCTGGGGCAGCGGGCTGGGGCCGAGGGCAGGCTGACCACACCAGTCCCATCATAAGAGCTGTGAAAGCTCCTTGTTTCTTGTCCTGCTGCTGGCATCAGTCTCAGCCTACAAAATGCCGGGGTAAGGGAGACGGTTGCTACGGGCGGGTGAATGCGAGGGGCTCACTGAGGGCTTTGTGCGGCACCAACACCCACCAGCTTTGCTTTCACAGCCCCGTTTCCAGGGAAACAAAAGCCCCAGTTTTCTTCCCAGAGCACAAAACAGGGTTTTTCCTTCCCCCCCGCCAGTGCTGGGCCTCACAGTCTGAGAGCAGCCAGGGAGAAGAGGGTCGTCATCCTGGTGCAGGGGTGGAAGGGGGAGCAGAGCCCAGGCTGCCAGCCACTCCCTTACCCTTTTGCATCTCCATGAAGGGAGTGGGGTCCCTGGCGGGGGTTGGTGGTGGTGGGAGGCAAGAGTGGGGGCAGCTCTCATGTGCTTGGTCCATGTCGCTCCATCCTGAGTCCGGGCCAAGGGCAAACAAAGCTGAGCTTGTTGCTGGGTGCATGGGGAGGAGGAGAACTGGCAGCAGGGGCACAGGCAGCACCATCACCATAGCCCTGCAGCAGGCAGAGGACCTCGTGGGCTGGATTATCCTCAGTACACCCAGGCAGGTGCTCAGAGGGCACAATGCTCATCCCTGTGGCATCAGGGCAGGGGACCACCAGCACTCCCGGGACATGGGGCAGAGCTGCTGGGGTGGGCGCAACCCTGCTTCACATCTATTACCAAATAAGGGCCTTGGAACAGTCCTGGGACAGGGAATGGAGACCGCAGAAGAGCCAGCAGCAGTGATGATGTGGCCAGAGGTTTCTGAGCTCATCATTGCACCCAGACCAGGAAAACGAGACATCTGGAGCTACTAGAGTTGGCTTTGGCACCTCTTGGGTGAGGATCATCGTATGGTGTCCAGTGCTGCCAAGGGGACAAGGACCCCATACAGCACCAGTGAGGGATGGGTGGCTACCTGGTGAGAAAGGAATGTGACTGCAACCACACCCCCCAACGCAAAATTGTTAATTTATTATTATCAGGAGGAAAAAAAAAAATGTACAGTTACAAGAATCATTTCAGAACAGAGGTAAAATCTGAGCCAAAATACATATTAAAAAAAGGGGGGGTGAGGAGAGACAACACTTTACAATTCATTAAATTAAAAAAAGAAAACCTCTCTTTGTGCAATTCTGCAAAACAAGAACAGAAGAGAAACCTCCTCACTGCCCTGGAGCTGAGCAGGGAGAAGGGCACTGCAGCCCCCTGCCCATAGGCCATCACTACCCAGCTGCCTCCCTGCTGTGACACTGACCGGACCCCACTCCACATCCACCCTCAGTTTGCTCCACCCCAAATGGTCCCAGCAACCTGGCTGGGCTTCCAGGGAACATCTGCAGAGGTTCAACAGTTCATCACAAGAGGGCCAGTTTCCTGAGACCCCAAAATTTCCTTTTGCTCTTTCTCCACCTGCAAACAAGGACCCAGCTGAGTCCCCTACAGCCAAGGCAGCAGAGCCAGGCATTGCTGTGGGGAGCCGGGCACTGACTCATTGGGCAGCACTGTGGGCACACAGGGGTCTCCTGGCTCCACAAGTTTCTGTGTGTGTCCCCATCCCAGCATCTCTGTTCATGTCCTCAGCAAGGGCAGAGCCAGCAGCCCCAAGCCGGGCACAGACAAAGCCTTTTGGCACATGAGGAGTCAGCATGGCTGCCCCCATCAAGAGGCTACAAGGGGCTGAGCCCCACTGGGGCAGCTAGGACAGGGAAGGGGCAGGAACCAGCGGGTTCCTCCCTGCAGAATCTCCTGGCATGGCTGCACCCCACTGTAGACTGAGCAGTGGAGGATCTGACCCAGGCACACGGGGCACCTGGGGCAGGGGGCCATGCAGCTGGGGCAGCAAGGAGGGGCATCCAGACGCAATGGTGTAGGGGGGACTGAGTGCAGTGGGTGTCACCAATCCTTGTCTTGCTGGCAGGGTGAGGGGTCATGAGGCTGCATCACCAAACTCCATCCATGGGACTGAAGCCCAAGGAAGGGGTGAGGTGGGCATGTTCCACATCCTCTAGGATGCTCTGTATGCAGGGAAGGGATGAGGGAGCCCCAAGGGACCTGCCCACAGCCTGGCACAGCCTCATCCCCAAGGAGCTGCCTTCTGCCACAATCCTCATCTTCCTCCCAGTGCTGACCCTCGGCCAGACTTGGGGAGTCCCCAGCCTTCCTACCGCTGCCAGGGCCCAGTTCAGTAACAGCGCTACCGCTTAAATTAAAAAATTAAAATATATATACATATATATATATCCTGTATACACAGACAACAACAGAACAGTGCCAAAGTGGGAGGAAGAGACAAGAGAGAGGAGAAGAGAGGAGGGCAGTCAGACGTTTTCTTTACAATAAAAACAAGGTCTCCATCTCAACACGAGTGGAGTCTGGGGTCCCCTAAAAATACCCATCTAGAGAGAGAGGTGGAGGGACAGAGCAGGAGAGAGAAGGGACATGGGCTTGTACAATGGCATCTTCCTGATGTGAGCCACCACGTACAGGATCTCAGCTTCTCCTTGACTTTGAGTGCTGGATAAGCCACTGTAGGGTGATATCTGTGAAGACAAGTGGATGCTTACAGTTTCTCTCGCCAGCTGTCACCCCCTCCTCTACTCAGGCAAACAATCTGGGGATGCTGCTCCTGTGGGCATAGGCTGCTTCCCCACACTGAGCTCTGAGCACTGCACTGGAGCCACCAGTACTCACCTATGTTGTCCTTTTCTTTGCAGGAGATGGAGTAGCAACAAATCTCTCGGTCCTGGATGGCAGAGAGGTTCCTGTGGGAGAGGACTGAGCTGTGGCTGCAGACCTCTGTACAGCCTCTTGAAGGGTCCTTTTGAACCTCAGTTCCAATACATGGGACAGTTTGCAGGGGCAGCATCTCCCCAGGCTCCCAGTAGGCTGGCAAACTGATTGCATGAGGATACTGGTGCCGTGAGAACAAGTCACGGGGCAGGAGTGACTGCCATGGAGAGTTTGTCCACAAAACCACATAGTTCCCTCCTACACCTCAGCTGCACAGTCCTGCACTGGGATGGGGCAGAGAGGGTTTGGGAACAGTGCAGGGCTGGAAGTGCAGGTGAAATAAGGGAGAGGCAGACAGATGGTGTCAGCTGGTGGAGCAGGATCCAACCTCCAGACACCAAAGGACCAGGGGTCCAAGAGGCAGCAGGGCAGAGGCACAGGATGAGGCTGGGAACAGCACCCACATGGAGACCAGTTCCAGTGCCCAGCACCAGGCTGAGCCCCAACGCCACCGTGTGGCACATGGGACCCAGCCCTGACACCAACAGCTCCCAGCTCCTCCCTGTCTCCACCAGCGTAGATACACTGCCACCAGCCACAGCCTCTGAATGTTCTAGCCTCTGTCTCTTGCCAGCCCAGCTCAGGCACTGTGATGCCACCAGGGCTGGGGAAGATAGCACAGTGAGGTGACTAAGCCAGTAGTGACATGGCAGTACAGGGTGGGAGGTGCGACACTATGTCACAGCCACCAGCACACTTACATCTTCTCAATGAGCTCCTTCTCATCCAAGGCACCAGGCAGATCTCGCTTGTTCCCCAGGACTAGGACCTGCAGCAGAGAGGGAACACTTGAAGCTAGTTGCCAGCCAGAAGGGGATCCTGCTGGAGAAGCCACTTCACCACAGTGTGCCCAGATAGGGAAAACCTCTTCATGAGGCAATGAGAAGGCAGAGCACTTCAATTAACAGCCTTAATTAGCCTATACACAGCATGTCCTGTGTACTCTCCGGTCCCAGTGGGAAGATGGTCCCACAGCACAACCTCTCTGAGGGCACCAGCATCTCTTGTGCCATCTAGGACACTCTCCCACAAGCCTTTTGCTGTTTGAGCAAAAAGCAAAACAGCTAAATCTGATGTCACCAGGAAGGAGCAAGACATGGACCCTGTGCAGAACCTGCTCTCTGCAGGCAGCCAGCCTGGCAAAGCAACGTCTGTTTGCACCATCCACTGATTTCTCCTTCAAGGTTTCTTACATCCATAAAGGCATCCTCAGACTACACAGGGAAAATAATCACCGGGTAGGACTTTGTTCATCTCATGTGACTGTCACCTGACAAGTGCTGAGGTTGCAGCCATCTTCCCGGGGTCAGCTAAGGCCACTGGAGCAGCACAACAGTCCAGCACCCCCCAATTTAAATATGGAGACCTGTTCTCAAAAAAACCGTGCAGCATGTTAAGTTGGCAGCTTAATTTAAGTGGCAGCAAATGTTTGGGATGTGTGGCAAGATCCTCAGCTCCTTTCAGTGGGTGCTGATGGGAGATGCTCTGTAAACATCCACCCAGGCACACACAGTGTGCCCCACACTGCAGCCACAGCCTAGCAGCTGCTCTCCTAGGAGATGAGACCTCAATATCCCACCATAAATAAGGTGCAAATTATTTGTGTGCAGATGTGTGACAGATCTTACATGTCTGGGAGGGGGTTAATGCTCCCTTCCCTGCTGGTTGGCCTAGCACTGGCTAGAAAGGATCACTGTCCCTGCTCCTGCAGTAGCAGAGTGGATCACACTACCAGGGTCTCCTCCCCAGATCTGCTCCATCCAAAGTCTCTCACTGCAAACCCCAGCAGCCACCAGCCTTAGGACCATGAGCAGCTGTGGGGGACCTCTGAAGGCAACAGCTCACCGGGATGCCCTGGAGTTGCGGCTTGTCAAGCAGGTTGTGCAGTTCATTCTTGGAGGCCTCTATCTTATCCTGGTCAGCAGCATCCACCATGTACCTGTAAGGGAAGGGACATCCTTGAGTGGCACCAGGGTTCCTGCCATCACCAAACCTTGCTCCCATGGCCGCTGCATCACTCCACTGGGCCAATGGTTGGAAGTGATGGATAATGGGAGCCTTCCTGAGGACTCTGCTGCCCAAGGAAGGCTATGGGGCTGAGAACCCCTCATGTCTCTCAGGGGACTACGGGATCTTGCTGTCCCCACCTGAGTTGCCATCCCTGGATGTGTTTAAAGATCATTTGGATGAGGCGTTGTAGGATGTGGTTTAGGTTTAAACTTGTAAAGTAGGGTAGATGGTTAGACTCTATGATCCCAGGTGCATTTTCCAAACAGAGTAATTCTGTTATTCTGTGATTGACAGCAGGGACACAACAAGTGAGGGAAGCCCAGGCACTGTCCAGGCAGAAAACGCTGCAAGACCCACGTTGCCCTCAAGAGCTCAAGCAAAGCTCAGTTGCGGGTGGCAGCTCCTATGGAGACGCTCAGAACAGAGAACAACAAAAGGAACTGAAGCTGGAGAAAACATTAGCCTGAGGGGGGAAAGGAGCTGCTCATCCTCTTGATGGGAGCAGTCCTGGGCACAGGGTATGGAGGAAGGGGCATGCAGGAAAGGGCATGTGAAGGAAGCAGTCAGCAGAGTTTACTCTAAGCCAGTGGGGAAGATTTAGGAAGGATTTAGCTCTTACAAGCAGACACCCATCCTGAGAAGAACATGTGAAGCCAAACACTGGGGAGAGGAACTGATCACAGCAGCCTTTACTTAAAGATCATGAAGCTGGGAGAAATACCATCAAGCTTCATCAGCCTCCGTAGGGTTTATTAAAACCAGGAGATGACCCTTCAGCTATTGAAGTGCTAAAGGCAGGAAAATGTGTGTGTCTGCACTGAGTGAGAGGGCTGAAGGCAAGAGAAAAAGGACATGATGCAACTTGAGGTGAGGAATGCAGGCTGGAGTGTGACCTGAATGAGCACAAGTCCTATTGTTTCTGCTCAACCAGACAGGCCACTTGGCAAAAACTATGAAACTATGGAAGGTGGCAGTAAGAGTAGTGAAAAAAATGGGATGTCATTTCCAGCAAAGCAAACTGTAATAAAAAGTGTCACAGACGTGGTGACAGCCAGCAAGCGCAGAACCAGACACTGCTGTCCCAATAACCTGGACAAGAGGCCCCTCACTTCTCACCTGCCAGACCTGCAACAAGGAAGGGCAGTAGAGAAACCCAGCCCTCCAAAACCCCAGAGCACAGTCAGCTAGTGACATTCACACAAATCTGACTCTCTGCTTCGATTTAAATAATCAGGATGTCTTCCTGGGCAAGGATTTGTCTTTAGGAACAGACAGCCCGCTTCTTGTGAGCATCCTGCCAAGGTTATGCCCAGCCTGGACTCCCTGGGACTCTTCTTACTGAAATGTTTGCAAGCAGGGAACATGCAGGGACACTTGGAGAACTGTTGATGGCCAGAAGCAGGTGTTGCATGGAGACTCCTCCCAGCATAACATTCATCCAGTAGCAGATAATCACCACAACCTGGTAATGTGCTGCTGGCAGCTGCCCTAAAAAGCAGCCTCTTGGAAAGGCTGAGCCACACCAGCAGCCTTTGCTCAGCCCCAGTGACAAACAAGCAGTGCAGGGGAAGCTGGAGCCACGAAGGGCTGAGGAACAAGTGTCAGGATGAGGAATGGTGGACGGGAACAGTCTGTCATGGCCAGCAGGGACCTGGCTGCTTTGTACTCAAAGCCCAAGGGGACATCAGACCTGGGGGAAGAATCTCAACTTCCAGCACAGCTGTCCAGCCCCAGCAGCTCACCCAGCTCAGCACCCTTGGTTTGGAATGGGATCATTCCTCAGCTCACAGGGATACTCACACGATAGCACTCACTCCTCGGCAGTACCGCTCCCACATGCTGCGAAACCGTGGCTGGCCACCGATGTCCCAGAGCTGTGACAGGGAGAAGGCAGCATTACTCCACCATCCTATCCATCATACCACCCTTCTACCCACGGCCCTTCCTCACACATCCACCTGGCCAGAGCACTGGGAAAGCACCAAACTCATCCCCATCCAATTCCCTCCCTCTTCAGCTAGAACCTAATGAGGAGGCTCCCAATCTGATGGGGAGAAGAGACCTTCCAGGAGGGGCACCTGGAGGATGTTGAACACCTCCTACAATGTGCTTCTGCTGGCACTCAAGCCAGGTGCTCCTCCTCAAGCCCATCACACCTTCTGGTCTTACACTGATGCATCTGCCATTTCAAAACACTGAGCACACTCTTGGAAATGTTTCTGCAGCTGGCAGAGATTTATGAACAGTTTTTCAAGCCTGTACCACCATTATTTTCCATCTAGAAGGGGAAGAAATCTCCTCCCTCTGCTCTTGAGGCAGAGGACCCCTACTGCAAGCCATCACCTATTTTTCCTGATGCTCTCACCGTCAGCAAGGTGACCACATCCACGAGTTCCCTCCAGCAAGCCAGAGGTATAACAAAATCTCTAGCTTTGCAGCCCAGACTGGCTCTTACTGCAGAGGTCTGGATCTCCATCACCCCTTCCCATCAAGAGACTAAGAGGGCAGATCCTCCCAAATGCAGCTGGAGTTGCTGGCATCCTTCAACAGAAGACCCAGCCTGCCTTCACTCCATCCTCATCCCAAAGGCTTCCATTGGAGCATCTCACCTTTATGGTAACATTCCCTTTGGTGATTTTCCTCATGTTGAAGCCCACTGTCGGGATCATGTCTTCATTGAACTGCCCTGACTGCAAAGAACAAGGGGAAGCAGCATTAGGAAGCATGAAAACCCCACGGAGCAGAGAGGCTGACAGCCTGCGTATAAATAACTCCAAACGCTCTGCCAGCGCCACCGCAGGCTTGGTGCAACTCTCCTCCCAATCCACAACAGCAGCAATATTAGAGTTCAGGAGACAAAATAACTGTTGGACAGAAACACTGCTGCTGCTGCACAGGGTGTTCTGGATGTCCTCATGAAGTCTCCAGCCCTGCAGCAAGCTGCCACCCCAGCTGTCCCAGCAGTGTGGTGAGGGTCACTCAGCCCAGCCCTTTCCAAGGGGGATCCCCAACTCTTCTTGGGAGGAGGCTGAGACCTTTTCCCACTGCAATGACCTTTTTTTGGGGCCATGCTGGTCCCAAACTTCTACTGCAAACCTCATTGCAACCTGACAAAGATCCCCATGAGGGGTCAGAGCTTCCTGCCCAGGGAAACCACCTCTTGCATCAGCTTCTCTTCAAACACAAATTCAAAGAGTTCCAGCATGTTTCCCTGCTTCTGGTCATTTGCAGCCCAGCAAAAACCACACAGACTTCTGCTTTCCTGCAAGCTTGCTGCTTGCCTGCATGGATCCTCCAGCCTCTGCACCCTGCCCATGCATGAGAGCTAGGTGCTGGGTGATATGGGGGGGGGACAAAGGGTTGCCCCTCCTCTCTCACCATCTCTAGGAGCTGCCAACACAATTTCTCCAGCAGCACAGCTTCGAGACTCATCAGGCAAAAGCATGAAATCACTGCAGATTTGCAGCATCCCAGTGCCACTGTGAAACTAGGTTAGAGCAGTAAGCAGGAACCATCTCTCTTGTTCACCATCCCCTGTGCCCACATCACAGGACAGTGCTGCTTTGTCAAAGCCCAAAGCCAACCTTTGGGTTTGCTGCTCAAACCTGATGCTACGGGAGGGTCCCAGGCTGAGCAGCAAAAGGGGATATTCCAGGCAGCCTCAGCAGCTATGTGATGTCCCTGGGGCAGGAGCTGCCACAGCCCTTCACCCTCTGCCTCCAGCAGCCTCCTGTCTCAGACTCAAACCAGGCTTATCCTCCTTGTTTTTTAAACACATTCTCATGAAAGGCCCTGCTGCAGGTGAAGCCTTCAGAGAACAGGGTTCAATAACCAGGATAACAGAGCATGAGGTTTTGGCCAGCAGTGCCAGAAAGCCATAGGAACCACCAGTCACAGCCAAACTGCTATCAGCAACTCTTTACTGGCTTAAAATCATGGTTTCCCTAGGACTGTTCTGTGCTTTCCTTCAGTTAGCACAAACCTCAAAAAGGGAAGCAAATTATGCCACTTTCTGATCAGCAGACTTCTGTGCTCTGTGAGCAAACAGCTCCTCCAGACATCAGTGAGTCCACAGGGTCTTCCTGACCTCTTCCAACAGTTTTGCAATACATGCTGCTTCCTCTTTTCATTTTCCTTTTGCACCCATCAGCAAAAAACAGCAGCCAAAGGGCCTCCAAGACATGGTGCACTCAGAGACCATGGCAGGGACTGCTGGGGAAGGGTGTGGGGTGAAAAGAGAGGAAGCATTGGGAATCCCTATATCATGGAGCATGTCTCCTGTGGGCTGGGGTTCAACACACAATTTGGCTTTAAAAACCAGGTTTTAAGATATCAGGCTCTGAACAGAAGATAAAATGGAGAACAATAGATGAAGAGCTTTCAGAAACCATGGGCACCTCCATCAGGGATCTGGACCACAGTATGGGAGCTGCTGGCTGTGCAAAGCTATGTGAGACACGGTTCATTTATGACAGATCCTCTTCCAGGCTGGCTGCAGGAGCCACGAGTCACCTTTGCTTTGCTCCACGGCAGATGGGTACATCCACTTATGCTGGCCAGGCTGGAAATGGGACATGGTTTGTTTGCATGAGGTCCCTATTGTCCTGGTGCCTGCAGCTTCATCTTCCAACATGCTCAGTCTTCTGCTCTCCAAAAGCCTTACAAACTTTGAATGGTGGCAACGTGACATCCCATCTTCCTTCTCCAACCATCCCAAACACCAGCACCTTTGGCACATGTTCAACTACCTTCAGAGACGAGCCCTGCACAGCTCCATTCCCAGTGAGAGCAGAGGCCCAGGTACAGAAGTGCAGAAGCTCCACTGGACAAGCCTTTCCCCAAAATTCTGGTTACCCAATGGACACAGAATTTGTGCTTATCCTGGAGAACATGCCCAGATGCACCAACTGCCTGGGAATGGAATGGGAAGCAATGCCACGATGGATTCCTCTGGGAGACACAAAAACCACTGACTTCAGAGAATCACAGAGTATATTAGGTTGGAAGAGACCTTTAAGATCATTAAGTCCAACTTTCGATCCAGCACTGCCAGGTCACCTCTAACCCACGTCCCTCAGCACAATGTCCATCCGCCTTTTAAATACCTCCAGGAATGGAGACTGCCATTGCCCTGAGCAGCAAGACTGGACTGAGGTGTCTTCCAATCTAAGCCTTTCTATTATTCTATGACAACCCCTTTGGTGAACAAATTCTTCCTACCATCTAGCCTAAGCCTCCCCCGGCGCAGCTTCCATCCATTTACTGTAGCACTGTCACTCACCACTGGGGAAAAGTGACAACCTCCTTTCAGGCAGTTCATAGGATCATAGGATGTTAGGGGTTGGAAGGGCCCGAAGAGATCATCGAGTCCAACCCCCCTGCCGGAGCAGGACAAAACTATCTAACACAGTGGTTGAGAGCCAGGTCTCCCCTCAGCCTCCTCTTCTATAGGTTAAACAACCTCAGTTGCATCATGCGCTCCTCACAGGACTTGTGCTCCAGAATCCATGCAGACAAGATTAATTTTATGGCTGCAACAGACAGATCAGGTCTCTTGGTGCCCTGGCTGACTCTTCTGCCCAGTGACAACCACTTAGCAGTTGAGGTTACTGGGAGAGGTGGCCAGGATCCAGGGGTGAGTGGTGCCCCTAGCTCAGAGTCACATCCTCTGCCATATGCATCTAGATGCCCCATCACCCTCCACTCCAGCCATCATCTCCACTCAGCCAGCACCTGGGGCCTTGGCTCACTGGGATACACAACCAACCTTGGCCCTCACAACACATCCACTCACTCTGGCACAGCATGCAGGGATAAGGTGGCCAGGCCTGGCCACTCCCAGAGATGGCAGCACACGCTCAGTGCCTGGTCATCTAAAGTAACATCCCCAGCAGAACACGAGGCAGAGGCAGCTGCCCAATGTGCCCAGGCTGGACCCCTCCCACCTGCAGCTGGACTGTAGCCACCCAGTCTGAGACAGGAAAATAGTGAAGAAGTGACTGGGAACAATCAGCACGGCTTCACCAAGGGCAAATCATGCCTGACAAACCCGGTGGCCTTCTATGAACAGGTCACAACATTCATGGATGAGGGGCGAGCAACTAATGTCATTTACCTGGACCTGAGCAAAGCCTTTGACACTGTCCCGCACCACATTCTGGTCTCCAAGCTGGTGGACCATGGCTTTGATGGGTGGACCACTAGATGGGTAAAGAACTGGCTTGATGGCCAAACCCAGAGAGTGGTTGTCAATGGATCCATGTCCAAGTGGAGGCCACTGACAAGCAGAGTCCCTCAGGGATCAATCCTGGGACCAGTCTTGTTCAACATCTTTTGTCGGTGACATGGACAAAGGCATTGAGTGCACCCTCAGCAAGTTTGTTGACGACACCAAGCTGTGTGGTGCAGCAGACACACTGGAGGGCAGGGATGCCATCCAGAGGAACGTGGACAGGCTGGAGAGGTGGCCACAAGCCAACCTGATGGGGTTCAACAAGACCAAGTGTAGGGTTAGCACAAATACAGGCTGGGCAGTGACTGGCTGGTGAACAGCCCTGAGGAGAGGGACTTGGGGGTGCTTGTGGATGAAAAGCTCAACATGAGCCAGCAGTGTGCACTCGCGGCCCAGAAGGCAAACTGGATCCTGGGCTGCATCAGGAGAAGTGTGGCCAGCAGATCGCGGGAGGTGATTCTCCTCCTCTAGTCCACTCTGGTGAGACCCCATCTGGAGTACTGTGTCCAGTTCTAGAGCCCTTATTACAAGAAGGATGTGGACATACTGGAGCATGTGCAGAGGAGGGCCACAAGGATGATCAGAGGGCTGGAGCAGCTCTCCGATGAGGACAGACTGAGAGAGTTGGGGCTGTTCAGTCTGGAGAAGAGGAAGCTCTGAGGTGACCTTACTGTGACCTTCTAGTATCTGAAGGGGGCCTACAAACAGGCTGGGGAGGGACTTTTTAGGATGTCAGGTAGCGACAGGACTAGGGGCAATGGAACAAAGCTGGAGATGGGTAAATTTAGAGTGGATGTGAGGAGGAAGTACTTCACCGTGAGAGTAGTGAGAGCCTGGAATGGGTTGCCCAGGAAGGTGGTTGAGGCCCCATTCTTAGAGGTGTTTAAGGCTGGGCTGGATGAAGCTCTGGCCAGCCTGATCTAGGATGGGGTGTCCCTGCCCATGGCAGGGGAGCTGGAACTGGATGACCCTGTGGTCCCTACTGACCCAGACTGACTGTATGACTTGGTCTGGGTGATCCTGCTGTGTCAGGGGGATTGGACTGGATGATCTTTCGGGGTCCCTTCCAATCCCTAATGATTCTATGATTCAGTCTCCTGCTGCACAGCACAGCCAAGTCCACATCCAAGCACGAGCTGAGAGGAATATAGAGGGTTTAATTCCTCGCCAATATCCCCGTCCAGCCTCTCCAGCTGACTCTGTGCATGGCAGCTGGGAGCTTCACCTGCAAAGCCACTGCTCTTCCATGAGGACTTTGCTGCAAATTAGAAAGGATCAGCCCTGCTGCACAGCCTTGCTCTGGCCCCACAAGTCATCTCACAGCACCACACTAAGTCAGCCCCACCAACAGGCACTTGACCCCCAAATACCCCATTCAGGTGGGAAAAAGCTACATTCAGCTCAAGCCTTTAAGTTTCCCTTTGACTACAGCTCTCTAGAGCCCCGAGCATGGCTCTAGGGCACCGAGCCATGTCCCCCTGCAGAAAGCACCAGAGTGGACAGGGCTGTCCCCAAGCACAATACAGCCCTACACAGGAACCCAGAGACCCAGGAAGGGGTCTGAAGTTGTGTGGGATGGAGCTAGCCCATGGCTAGCAGCAAGAGCTACATGGGTCCCAGAATGAGACAATTTCAATGTTTTCCCCAAATCCTCAGCATGGTTTAGTTTCAAAACCTTCAGGCAGAGGGATCACGCTGAAGAGACCCAGGTTGGCCAGACCCTGCTGTGCACCCCAGGTAGCCCAAGCTTGGTAAGCACTGAGCTGTAAGATGGGCATCCCAGTCCTCCTCTGGCCCAGTACAGATTGTCTAACCACCACCTACAATGAACAGACATGGTCCTGTCCTGAAGCATACCTAGACTTGGAAATTCAACATCATGGTGGAAGACCCCCCAAGACCTCCCTAGCCATGCTGCTGGCAATGTTGGTGCAGCAGAAGCAGGCTGTGCTGCCTTCCTTGGTCCTACCTCCAGGGCATCCCTATCTTGAGAGCAAACATGGCATCTGGGTACAAGCCTATGGATGGCAGTCAGGCCACATGGCCACTGACCCTGGAGCTGAGGTGATACCAGTGTGATTGACAGTACCAGTGACCTAGGAGCCAGGTGATGCTCCCCAGGACAGATTCATCCCATCCCCTGTAGTGCAGCTAAAAATAAAAATGCCTTTTTTTTTAATTATTCTAGAGCATAGTATTGCTGAATATCAGTTTCTTTCATAAAACTGTGTGTTTTCAGATAAAAGGGAAAATTCTGGAGAGAAATGCACCTTGACACTGCACAACACTTCTGGGATGGTTATGGGAACAAATGTTGGAAAACAGAGGGACAAGTGGATAAAAAGGGTCAACAGGTTGGTGGTCAGTGTGTTTGTGTGCCCATGCCCTAAGCTCACCCAGCGCATCTGTACTGCCTTCTTACCAAACTGCATTTCTAACTGTTCCCTGGGTAAGGGTCTCTGTCTTGTGTGGGTGTCCCTGTGCGTTTGGGGATCTGAGCACCAGTAACTGCTCTCCAAACTAGAGTTCAGAGGCTGTTTGTCCCTGGGGGAGCAACTGGAGTGAGTCCTGGTGAGATGCAGCTCAGCAGGTGGAATGGCACAGAGAGAAGATGGGTGTCCCAAGGTGTGAGACCACTCCCATGGAGAAGTTTGCTGACAGAGGGCCCAGGAGGTCCAGGACAACTGCCAGAGCAACTGTGGCACGGGGGTTCAAAGAGGACACCTGTGTGTGTTATGGTTGGAGAACACCATAGCGGGCAGAGCCGGAGGCTACCAGTAAAGCTGAATTTGAGTGAAAAACTCACTTTCTTCAGGGCTTTAAAGATGAGACCAAAGTAAATATTTAAGTAGTGACCATAGAAACCAACTTGTCCACCTGCTGAAGCTGCTGCTTCTGAGCAGAGTTAACTGGGAGAGAAAAATCTGCATAATGGCATTAATTAAAAAGTAGCCATAATGAAGCCACAGCAAAAACCAGGCTGACACATTCTCTACTTTTAGAGGAAATGAGGGCTGTGCTTGGTTTTCCCATTGTTTAAAAAGAAAAAAAAAGAAAAATAGAAGAATGGAGAACCAAGCCACAGGTGCAGGCTGTGGATACAGAGGAGAAAGCCTGGAACAAGGTCAAACCTCTCATGAAGCTGCAGCTGTTGGGCTTTTGCTACCAGGCCAGAGAACAAACAGGAGGCTGCTCCTTGACCATCTGTCCACAACTGGGCCTGTCGAGCATCCAAACTTGCAGAGGCCATCCCTTTAAGGCAGTGAGCACCCACCTCTAGGTCCGTCAGGCACAGGCACCAAGATTTATTTGGGTTTGGCCCAACACTACCTATCTCCACCAGCTGCTTCCTCAGACCTCTTCAAAGTGCACGCGGACACATAATTCCACTACATCTTCTATAACAGCACCTGACTTTGCCACAGAGATACAGACTGGTCACTGAAGAGTTAAATGTACCCAAATGGAACCTCTCAGATGAAGCAACAGAGAGCAGAGACCAGTCAGAGAACCAAATCCCCTATTGAGCTCACCACAGCCTGGCAGTCCTTAGTTCTTCAAAGTCGGATCAATCTCCAAGGCTTTGAAAGATGAGAGATCTCCCAAACAGGCTGCTCAAGGCTCATGCTTCCCTTTTAAGTTCAACATCTTGGTGACGTTTACATTCTTCTGGGGCTTCCTTCAAACCTGTGCTCTTTAATTAAATGAACAATTACAAACACTACTAATTAGCAGGCATTTGCTATGTCTGGACCTCTGGTTATGCTGACGGGGAAACTCAAGGACTATGCTTGGGTGTTTCAGGATCTGCCAGAGCTCTTGCCTGGCAGACAGCACCCAGGCCTAGCTCAGCCCCAGCACCTGCACACGCCTGCAACCAGAGCACGGTGGTCAGGTCACAGCACTCCATCACCTATGTTCAATGTGATGCCACCACCTATCAGCTCCAGGATGAGACACTCTCTTCTCAGCTGTACCAACAACAGCCCTGGTAAGAACATTCCAGTGAGCTGTAAGCATGAGTGCTCCCTGCCCCACAGACAAGCAGCCTCTGAACTCTGGTTTGGAGAGCAGTTACTGCTGCTCAGATCCCCAAACACACAGGGACACCCACACAAGACAGAGACCCTTACCCAGGGAACAGATAGAAATGCAGTTTGGTAAAAGGCAGGACAGATGCGCTGGGTGAGCTCAGGGCATGGGCACACAAACACACTGACCACCAACGTGTTGACCCTTTTTATCCACGTGTCCCTCTGTTTTCCCATGTTTGTTCCCATAACCATCCCAACAGTCTTATAGAATTACAGAATCATTTAGGTTGGAAAATACCTTTAAAATCAAGTCCAACCATTAACTCAACTGTCCCAACCCACCACTAAACTCAGTCCCTGAGCTCCAGATCCAGATTAAGACTTTTAAACACATCCAGGAATGGCAATTCAGCCCCCTCCCTGGGCAGCCTGTTCCAAGGCCTAAGGACATTTTCCAGTAAGAGGTTTTTCCTAGTATTCAACCTAAACTTCCCCTGGTGTAGCTTGAGGCTGCTTCCTCTTGTCCTGTCACTTCTTACCTTTGAGAAGAGATCAACCCCCACCTCTGTATTACCTCCTTTCAGGCAGTCCTAGGCAGCAATAAGGTTTCTCTTTCGCCCTCAGCCTTTTTGCTTCAGACTAACCAGCCCCAGCTCTCTCATCCACTCCTCACAAGGCTTGTTCTCCTGATCCTGTGGGATGCCAAAGTGCTTCTCTCCAGCTGTACTTTGGGTTTCCCACCAGGCCTCTGAGCCAAAACAGGAACAGCTCAGACACATGACACAATGGCAGGTTTTTTTAAGGCAGCGTGACTATCTCACCAGGCTCCATCCCTCTCCTGGCATCCCCAGAGTCCCTCACAGTTCACACAGGTCACTCAAACTGGGCAGCAACACAGCCAACATTCTTCTGGTAAAACTCAGAAGGCAGGCAAGGCCCAAATATGATGCTTGGAACAAGCCCTTGGCTTTACCCTTCTAGGCTGCATGGCACCACAGGAAGCCAGAAGCTGGGTATATGCAACTCTGCAGTGTACATCCAGTCATGGGATGGATCCTGGAGCAACTGAGGAGACCAACTCATGGCTCAGTAACACACTGTTCTTCACAGCCAGCAGATGGGTTTTGAGGTTTCACGCCAAACAGAAGCATGATGATGCCTGGGCCTGCCTGGATGACCCTCAGCAAAGCCTTCAGACCTCTTCTGGACAATGTGCTTTGGACAACGCGAATGACATTTGGGCATTTCCTGTCCATGTCAGAGTGACTGTCTTTCACAAGACCGGCACTGTTTAACATCTTCATCAGTGACAGCGGCATCAAGTGTACCCTCAGTAAGTCTGCAGATAACACCAAGCTGAGTGCTGGAGCGACGCACCCAAGAGATGCAATCCAGAAGGACTGGGACAAGCCAGAGAAGTGGGACGATGTAAATCACACGAGGTTCCACAAAGCCAAGTACAAGTTCCTGCACATGGGTTGAGGCATCCCTTGTATCAACACAGGCTGAGGATGAAGGACGCCAGAGGCGGCCCAAGAAATGCTGCAAAGGTGGAACCTCTCTGCTGCAAGACCAAGCTGGAAGAGCTGGGGGTATTCAACGGGAGAGGAGAAGCTCCAGGGACATCTTAGTGTGGCCTTTCAGTGCTTAAAGGAAGCTGAGGAAAGATTTTAGCAGGGGCTGCTGTGACAGGACAAGGGGTAATGGTTTTAAACTAGATGAGGAAGATTAACACTACTAATTAGGAAGAAAAGTGTTGATGCTGAGGGTGGTGAGACTGCTGCAGGTTGCCCAGCAAGGTGGGTGAAGTCCCATCCCTGGAACCATTCCAGGTCAGGTTGGACTCTGAGGCTTTGAGCAACCTGCTCTGGTTGGAGATTGTCTCTGCTCACTGCAGGGGACTGGACTAGATAAGCTTTGGAGGTCCCTTACAACATAAAGCATTCTATGATCCTTGAAAAAAAAAAAAAAACACCCAACCACTGCCCAAATTTGTCATGCTTCAAGCTGACAAGAGTTTGCAGCAGCAAAGTAAGACCATGTCCCAGCCAGATCCTTCTCCTCTTTCAGAAACATGAAGAAATCCACCAAAACACCTACCACCTCTGCATTACCGACCTCAGGTACAACAGAAGTAGTTGCTGAGGGACCAGACTCTGCAGGCACACGCAGAATGACCATCCAACACTTAAACCCTCATCCATAGTTACTGGGAGAGGTAGGTCCAGACAAACCAGTGAAAATGCATCAGAACAACATCTCCTTCCTTCTCCCTCAGCATCCTCACCAACACTGGTCTTCTCTACCTCCCCAGCAATCCTCAAAGACCATGCAGGACCTAGTGGTGCTGCCTCCCTTTTCAGGCTCAGGCACTCAAGCACACCCTTCTGAGATGGGTCAGCTGGCCAGCAGTGAGGAGCAGTGGCTTCCTTCAAACAACTGGTGAGGGACAGGCATTGAGCAATGTGGTCCTGCAAGCTCCTTGGGATATGCCTCCACCAGAAATGCTGTCAAGAGAGCTAGCCAGCTGTCACAGCATCCATCATCCTACTTTAGGCCATATGCAAAGCCAATGTAGTTTCCTCCTGCAGGATTGTTTCAAATCACTTTCACAGCAGGGGTCAAGTGTGGGATGTGCCCCAGGCCCTACCACCACACAGGGCTGACACCCAGCTCTGCAGTTTTGCTCTCCTGGAAGGCTCCAGCACAGGTGGAAGAGCTGCAACGTTGAATCAAATGCAGTAGAACACTTTTTCAAAACACATCCTGCATCAATGGGCTTTGAGGCCCAGGACCCCCCAAAGGAGCTCTCGTCACCCTCTAGTCTCAAGCTCATCACTGCCAGACCATGGAAAAGGCAGCTAAAAGCCCACCAACTTCAGATTAGAACCAACATCACATATGTTTTACAGCCTTTCACCCTCCTCACACAAAGGGCTTCAAGCTTCAACTCGACAGCCAGGGCAATTAAAAACGAGTCCTGAAAATTACAAACATCAGACAGGTGATCCAGAAGGAGTTACCATGCTCCCCAGCTGTGGCTACCTTCAGCAAAGCCTTCACCCAGTACAGTCACAGTTCTGGGCTGCTATAGGAAACCAAAGAATCTTACAGGCAATTGGATTCTGATCCTTTCCAGTTAAGCTTTTTCCCTTTCCCAAAGCCCAAGTCTCAGCTATTTTCCCTTCTATTGCTCCTAATACACCTCCTTAAAGCCAGACAGCTTAAATACTTCTCAGAGAGTTTCTGTGGAGTTGGGATTTTGCGTGTGTCATGTGGTTATTTAGCTGCTCCTGACAAGTTCTTATTTACAGGATGTTTTCTCAAAGGTCAGAGATTCCTTTTTGCGTACATCTCATCTGCCCTAAAGCCTAAACTTCCCAAACAACTTCACTTACAGACTGCAGTAGAGATCAAGCTTTCTGCCCAGCTCCCTCAGCCTGACTGTCCTACTAGGGTATTAAACACACCACTACAGACCATGAGGCTAGCTTAGCTTACATGGAGAGCTTCCTCAAGAGCTGCTGCCATTCCTGGCTGTCGCTTCTCCCTATACCATCAAAGCTGAGTAAGTGAAAGAGTCTTGGTGCACAATTCCTGCAGGTGGGGTCTTGCACACAACTGAACTGCCAGGTAGGAAACATGTACCTGCCAAAGCAGAAGCCCTACTGAAACCCACTGAGCTCCCTCTGCTGCAGACACAACTGGGAGAGGAGAAGGCAGTGGGGAAAGGGGAGCCCAGCTGGTAAAGTGCTGTTGCAGTAGGATGAGGCCTACACCCAGTGATTTACACACACGGGCAGGTACAATAGCCCGGCAGATTTCAGATAAAGCTTCATCACCCCTTAAAGCTTATCCAGTTATTTTAAAAGGCTCTAAATTACTTTTCCATTTTCAAAGCTGCCTGTGTTGCTATTAACAGGCCAGCAGTGTATGGCAACACCAGAGCAGGACTAGCCCATAAATGGTACCACTGTGTCCCACCCTGCCACACATTGCCAAAAAGGACACAAATTATGGGGACAAAATCACCCCAAAAAAAGGACCAGTGCCCACAGTCACCACTGCAGAGCTACAGGGCATCCTGTTCCCTGAGGCTGGCATGGGTCTGCTGGAAGAACCTGCACAGGTCCTGAGCACTGAGTGGTGACCACTAGCAAAACCACCCGAGAACAGGAGTGGCATAGTCTCTGGGGTAAGAAGTATCCAAGGGCATCTTCACTCGGCTCCCAGACACCTGAGCAGGGACGTTTTTGTCCCTGCAGTACCCAGGGAACCACCCCGGGAGCCCAGCCACAGCCTCCAAATGATCTGTAACATCACCTCTGACAGCCAGGAGCTTCCAGCACCCGGTAGGAGCAGAAATAATCCCCTTGGTTCCGAGTGGAGAAACGTGCAAGGGCGAGTTTTCCATGGGGGACCCAGGACCGCCGCAGGATCCACGCTGAGGTCCCACTCGGGGAACCCCCGGGGAGTGGCAGCCCCTTCGAGGTCTCCGGATCGCAGCTCCTGTCGCACGTAGGGTCTGGGGTGGGCAGAAAGGACCCAGAAAGCGACAGGAGGGACTCGACCCAGCATCGCCATGCGGAAACCACACCCTGGACTGGGGGATTCAGAGCCCCTGGGCCCGCTCTGCCACCGCACCCAGGAACCCGCGAGGCAGCACGGCCTGGAGAGCCCGGGGGGCTGCGAGGTCCCGGCGTAGGGGGTGTCGGTGCTCCATCGTGGGGCAAAGCTGCGGCAGCACCCGGTAATAGCAGAGAACACGGAGACTGGTCGGTGCAGGCCGGGAGAGGCCGAGGGTCACCAGCAAAACCCCCAGAACCGGCACTGGACCCGGCCGGGCCTTCCCGATATCCTGGAGCGGGGGCAGGGGCCGGCCATGACAAAGCGCCTGCGAGGGGCAAGAGCATCCTCCGCCGCTCCCGCCATCCCGGGCAGCCTCTGCTCTCCGGAGTCAGGCCCGACGCCGGTATCGGGTCCGACCTGGCAGAGGGCGGCCGAGATCAAGCGTAGGGGTGCGTGGGGCCACGGCCGGACTAGGGGCGACGCAGTGTGGGGAGAGCCCCCGCGCGGAAGCGAGGTGAACCGGGGTGGAGGGGCGAGGCCAGGCCCCGCCGCAGTGGCGCCACGGGCCCGGGGTGGGGGTCGGGTGGGGGAGCGGGTGGGTCTCGGGGCTCACCGCGATGACGTTGACGAAGGTGGTCTTGCCCGAATACTGCAGCCCCACCAGCGTCAGTTCCATCTCCTCCTTCCAGAACAGTGCCCGGAACCAGTCCAGCAGTTTGTTGAAAAGCGCCAGCATGGTGTCGAGCCGAGCAGGGGCCAGCCGGGGCCGAACCGAGAAGGGCAGCCGGGGCGGGGGCGAGCCAGGCCGGGCCGAGCCGAGCCGAGCCGAGCCAAGCGGGGCCAGCCGGGGCGGGGCGGGGCCGATCTAGGCCGATCTGAGCCGAGTGGAGCCGATCAAGGCCGAGCCGCCGCCCCGGTATTGTCCCCGCGGCGCGCGCCCTCCAGCCACACCGCCACGCGCTGCCCCACGCACCGCCCGCTGCTTCCTCTGCCGCCCCCTCGCGGATGGGAGGACCCGCTGCGCCCTCACGGTGCGGTGCGGCGCGGCGCGGCGCGGCGCGGCCAGGCCCTGCCCTGGTAGCCTCAGACCCTGGCAGCCTGCACCCTGCACTCCCTGCACCTCACACCACTTGCTCTTCTGTACTGATCACCCCCTTCTTCCCCAATAACCCAGGACCTTTGCAAACCCAGCACCCTGGAGCTGTGTGCACCCCCCTACTTGGCCTCTGCACACCTGACCCCCCATTGCGCCTGCTCTCACACCCAAACCGTCCCTGGACCAGCGCCCCAGTGCTGCCAGCACCCACCTCACCCATAGACCTCTGTGTCCCCAGTACCACGCCTGTACCCTGCAGCCCTTCTGGAGTCCTGCAACTTCTGCACTAGGATCACCCACACCCCAATCACCCCAGGAACTCTTTTGCACCCTGTGACCTTGCACTGGGCAGCTCACATCTGGCAGCTGGCACTGCCTGGTATTGCCACAGAGCCCTGTGGCAGCCAGCACTTACCCCCTTCAGCTATGCTGGCTGGGCAGACTCCCAGCCCTGCACGCCTGGCTGTCCCCACCCTGGTCCCCAGCTTCCCCATACACCCCAGAGTCCCACAGGGTTTGCTTGGGTTGCTGCCCTCCAGTCCTGCTGCACACACCCCACAGGATCCCAGTTATCACCCACATGAGATATGCCCATGGCAGAAACAAAAGTGCCTGGGCACAGCCAAGACAGCTGGGTGGTGCCACAGGAGCCACCCCTCTGTCACAGGTGTCACTTCCTCAGGGCTGGTGGAAGTGACCATGTGGAAGTGCTGGACACTGCCAAAGGCTCCATGTGCCAGCATGACTCTGCTGGTGGTAAGGGAGGTTCCAGCAGGGACACAGCTTCCAAGACCATAGGCCACTACAGGTAAGATTAGGGTAACCTGGAGATCCAGACCCACAGGAGGTACCCCCATGATGTGAGGAGAACTTGTCCACTTGCTGTTTTCAGTCACAGGATGGTTGCTGTTTATAGGAGGTTGGAGGCTTGGGTTTTGACCCTGCGTGTTGCCCTCAGACTGTAGACAGCATATTTTTTCACATTATACCCTTTGATTTCTCAAGACAAGACCTGTACAGAGCCTGGTGCCTAGAGCAATGTCACAAGGGCTGACGAGGAATTTTCCACAGGCAGAATAAGATGCAATCTAAAGGCATATCTTTCTCCAGGGACATTTCTAGAAGATGTTTATACAACCTGCAGTGACACCAGCCTTTAGAGATCAGATTGGACTCTGCAGCCCCAAATCCCCTCATTTTCTCCTAGGTGAACTCTCCTGGATTGCAATGGGATGAAGCTGAGCTGCTCCTGCACTTGCAGTACTTGTGCTGTCTGTGCTGTCTTGTGCTTCCACATTGCCACTATACACTCGAGGCAGTCTGCTGCTGGCTGCATTGACTGCGCAGAGCCGACAGGGCTCAGAATCATAATAACAGAATCTCTTTGGTTGGAAAAGACTGTTAAGATCATCAAGCCCAACCATTGACCCAGCACTGCCAGGTTACCACTAAACCATCTCTTTCAGCACCATATCTACATGTCCTTTAAATCCCTCCAGGGATGGAGACTCCGCCACTACCCTGAGCAACCTGCTCCAGTGTACAAACAACACACTCAGTTATAGTCAGGCTGAATCCAAGTCAGTACTGAGATGAGGGCTGGCATGGGGGGATTTGTGATTCCTGGATGAAGGCAGGACCCTTATTCTGGCAGTGGTTGAGGAGAACCCACACCTAGAGAAAGTTGCTCACGCTCCCAAAAGAAGTAAGGATGCTGAGTTCTCTGATGGGACTGCCTGGGACAAAGATGTACAAGCAGAAAACAGAGCAACTGAACTGTGGCTCCACAGGGTTTTTCACAGAGCCCCTGATAATTAATGGTGGGAAAGAGTTTCCATCAAGTGCTGTAAGTCACTGGGAAGCTGCCTTTCCTTTCAGAGACAGAAAGCATTTTGTTTTCTAGAGATGCTGCAGCCTGCCAAAGCCCCCCGTGCTCTCAGGAGGGCTGCAGAAGCAGGAAGATCACAACTTTCTGTAATTTCTCTATCCATCATAGCTCCTCCTGACACTAGTGAAAAAGTTCATCATCTCCCAATTCTTGTGCATAATTTCTGCCTGAAAATGTTATTTTTTTTCCTCAACAGATTCCAGCCCAGGGAATGTCCCTACACCAGTTTGGGTCTTCCCACCCCAAATGCCTGTGGCACCGGAGTTGTCAGACATTGTTGGCTAATAGCACCAAGTTACACAGTCACAGAATCCCACTAGTGGGGGTTGGAAGACACCTCTCAAGAAAACCTAGTCCAAACCCCTGCTAGAGCAGGGCCACCAGAGTCTCTGCCAGAGGAATTGTCCACCCAATGCTCAAACAAATCCCACCCCTGACAGCACAGGTGGAAGCTGGGCAAGTCCATATCTGCACAAGAGAAAATGAACAAAATAGATTCATCTTACTCCACCTACTCCATCCCACTAATCTCACACCAGTCCTGGAGGTATAGAGCCCTCCTTCCTGCTGGTTGGAACCAGGGGACCCAAGCTCTGCTCCCAGCAGAGGGGCCATGGTGGCACATGCAGAAATGCAAAAGCCAGACCCTATGACTGAACCTCTGCAGTCCTGTTCCCCACTGTGTCACCACGTGGTCTCCATGCTGGAAGTGTGGGACTGGGCAGAGTGTCTTGTACAAGAGCCAGCACTGCTCCAGACAACGTGTAGTTGAAATTCCCAGCAGGTTTCTCAACCAAGTTCCTTAAGAAACTGAATTGGTAGGGCTGTGCCTGTGTTAATGTGGGCAATGATGGCTTTTTCTGTGTTCTGCTGTCTCACAGGTTTCACAGAATCACAAACTATTGGAGTTCACCCACAGTAGTTTCACTCAGATCAGGTCCCGCTAGGTGGGTTTGGAATGTTTCCAGAGACAGACTCCATAACCCCTATGAGCATCCCATCCTGCCTAGTTCAATGGTTTAACCGCTGGGTACCAAAGACCAGAAGGAACAGATGTCATTCCCATGCCCCACACCATGCTCCCAGCCACCATGTCAACCCATCCCTCTAGTGCTAGATGTGATGCTGCTGGTGGACTTAGCCTCTGGGGTTCCAGCTACTGCTGGTGCTCTCACGGGGCCTCTGCGAACTCCTGAGATGACAGTACTGCCCTTGAAATGTCAAAGCATGCCTTGAAATTACTCTTGTCTGGGTTATGGCTTAATTGTTGATTATTTGGAGTCCATCAGGATGCTGTTGGAGACTGATCTGTGGTTACATTGCTTGCCTGACTGGGCAATAGTTATTTTTACCCAAACCACTGAATTTTAGCACATCTTACCTCAATGCCCCACTCTTCCAAGTAGCTGGCCAAAGCAGTGCCTGCCACAGACTGCTGTGGTGTGTGATGTTTGATGGGTGCACCACACAAGGCACTGGCAATCTCCATTAGCTGCAGTGAATTTGGAATATGTCAGCAAGTTTGCTGATGACACCAAGCTGGGTGGTGCAGTCGATAGGCCAGAGGGATGGGAGGCCACCCAGAGGGACTTGAAGTTCAACAAAGCCAAGTGCAGAGTCCTGCTTATGGGCTGGGGCAACCAGTGGTGTCAATCCAGGCTGGAGGAAGACCTGCTGGAGGGCAAGAGAAGGACCTGAGGGTACTACTGGATGAAAAGCTGGCCATGAGCCACCAATGTGCAATTGAAGCCCACAAGGCCAATAGCATCTTGGGCTGCATCAGAATTGTGGCCAGCAGATTGAGAGAGGGGATCCTGTCCCTCTACTCTGCCCTGGTGAGATCTCACCTGGAGCCCCCAAAATGAAAAAGACAAGGACCTGTTGGAGCGGGTGCAGAGGGCTGGAGACAATCTCTGATGGGGACAAGCTGAGAAAGTAGGGTTGTTTAGGCTGAAGAGAAGGCTCCTGAGGAACCTTATAGTGACCTTCCAGCCCCTGAAAGGGGCCTG